>JANAVB010040419.1:18298260-18318260 GCA_029216955.1 Iris pallida | reverse complement strand
CTCCATTCCAGTATTTGTTTTGTTTGATTTGGGTGCTTCCTATAGTTTTGTGTCTATATCATTTTCTATTAGACACCATCTTGCTTCTGAATTGTTGCCTAGGATTTGCAAGATCACGACTGGGGGTGGTATTATCCTAGTCAGTGATATTTGCAAGGATCAGAGAGTTGTTTTAGGAGGCCGAGAGCTGGATGTGAGTTTGCTCATAATGCCATTACTGAACTACGATATTGTACTCGGGTTGGATTGGTTGAGCAGGCATCACACTAGTATAGATTGTCGTGGAAGCAAAGTTCTTTTTAGATTGCTAAGGGAGCCAGAGTTCGAGTTTACCAGACGAGAGGTGGAGCAGAGCAGCGGACTCTTCTATTGAGTTTCAGTAGAGGAGCAGACGGTGCCACATCCATTGATAGCTGCGTTCATAGATGTCTTTCCAGAGGAGTTGCCAGGACTATCACCAGATAGAGATATAGAGTTCTCCATAGTTTGGTGCCCGGCACAGAGCCGATATCTTAACACATCTATAGAGTAAACAATAGCGAGCTGGTGGAGTTGAAGAAACAGGTGGATGAGTTACAGGACAAGGGCTTCATCTGATCGAGTTCTTCACCGTGGGGTGCACCGGTGCTTTTTGTGCTGAAGAAGGATGGGTCAGTACGGATGTGTATCGACTACAGGGCTCTCAACAACCTCACGATCAAGAACAAGTAACCGCTGCCATGGATCGATGATTTGTTCGATCAGTTGAGTGAAGAGAGGGTATTTTCCAAAATTGATCTGAGGTCTGGTTACTATCAAGTGAAGGTAAAGAAGGAGGATATCCCGAAGACAGCCTTCAGGAAACGGAATGGCCAGTTTGAGTTCATAGTGATGCCGTTTGGGTTAACCAACGCCCAGCGGTATTCATGAACCTGATGAACAAGGTGTTCCATCAGTACTTGGACAAGTACCTGGTGGTGTTTATCGACAACATCTTGGTGTATTCGAAGACCCCAGAGGAGTATGAGGAGCACTTAAGAGTGGTTCTGGAGACTCTCAAGAAGGAAGAGCTTTACGGCAAGCTTTCGAAGTGTGAATTCTTTCTTGATCGGGTTAAGTTCCTAGGTCATGTTGTGATCGGGGATGGGATCTCAGTTGACCTAAAGAATATCACGGCAATCGAGGCGTGGACTGCACCAAGTTCAATTATAGGGATCAGGAGCTTCCTGGGATTGGCAGACTACTACAGGAGGTTCATTCAGGATTTCTTCCAGGTTGCAGAGCCGTTGACTAAACTGAACCGGAAGGACACAGAGTTTATCTGGTCAGAGGAGTGTCATATCGCCTTTGATGAGTTAAAGAAGCGATTGATAACAGCTCTAATTTTGATATTGCCATCATGATCAGGTGGGTTCACTATCTACAGTGACGCCTCAGAGAAGGGTCTGGGTTGTGTCTTGCAACAGCATGGGAAGGTAATTGCCTATGCTTTTAGGCAGTTATGTCCATATGAGAAGAACTACCCTCCCACGACTTGGAGTTAGGAGCAGTTATCTTTGCTCTGAAGTTGTGGAAACACTATCTATACGGAGAGCGTGTGGTGATCTTCACAGACCACAAAAGCTTGAAGTATGTGTTTATCCTAAAAGAGCTCAACATGAGACTGAGGAGATGGTTGGAGTTGATGAAGGACTTTGACATTTCATTGTAGTACCACCCAGGGAAGGCCAACGTGGTTGCCGACGCCTTGAACAGGTATACACTAGCCATGTGTTTGATGGCAGATCGTCATTTGTTAGCAGATCTGGAGAGCCTGAAGATTGAGGTGATAGTGCCAGGAGTTGAGATACAGATGTGGGGATAACATATTCAGTCGGACTTGATGGAGAGGATCAAGTCGACTCAGTTCGATGATGTAGCTCCGCGGTGTATCCGAAAGCAGGTTCTACGAGGACTTCTTGAGGAGTTCGTTATTGCAAAGGATGGCGCATTGAGGCACGATTCCAGACAGTGTGTGCCCAATGAAGACCTTCGAGAACAGGTTATACAGGAGGCTCACCGTTCTTAGTATTCTATGCATTCGGGTGCTAACAAGATGTTTAGAGACCTGAAGGAGCATGTCTGGTGGTATGGAATGAAGCAGGCGGTACCACGGTTCGTAGCCAGATGTTTGATCTGCCAGCAGGTAAAGGCATAGAGGTAGAGACCAGAAGGATTGTTGCAACCATTGCCTATTCCAGAATGGAAGTGGGAAAATATCATGATGGACTTCCTTTCAGGGTTGCCGCGTACACCAGTAGGGAATGACGCAATTTGGGTCATCATAGACAGGTTGACCAAATTAGCCCACTTCTTGCCACTCAAAGTGGGTTTGTCTACAGAGAGGCTAGCAGACATGTACACAAGGTAGATTGTCAGACTGCATGGAGTTCCCACGAGCATCGTCTCTGATCGGGATAGTCGTTTTACTTCCAACTTCAGGCAGAGTCTGCATACTAGTTTGGGTACTCAGCTTAAGTTTAGTACTGCTTACCACCCTCAGATAGACGAACAGTCAGAGAGGAATATTCTGACTCTCAAAAACATGTTGCGAACTTGTGTTATGGACTTTAGAGGCTCCTGGAAGGATTATTTGCTCTTGGTGGAGTTTGCATATAACAACAGCTTTTAAGCCAACATTGAGATATCACCATTCGAGGTATTGTAAGGGCATAAATGTCATACTCCTTTGTCTTGGGATGATATTGGAGAGCTAGATTTATTGGGACCTGAGATGGTTGTGGATGCAACCGAAAAGGTGAAGCTCATCGGAGATCAACTTCGCGTGGAGCAGGACAGACAGCGGCATTGGGCTGATAACCACCGAAGACCTTTGGAGTTTGAGGTACAACTTAGATTTAGGATTAGAATTTTGTTTGATTTTATGATTTTGTTTGATCATATGATTGTTAGAATTAAGTTTGAGACCATGTTAGTGCTAGGTTTGAGATCTGGTGTTCTTGAGGATATCTCCGACACGTAGCACTATACGCTTTGGTGGAGGTGGAAAGCTTAGCCCGTGTTTTATTGGACCTTTTGTAATCCGTGGGAGAGTCGGTGACGTGGCTTATACGCTAGACTTGCCACCCATACTAGAGGGAGTTTATGACGTGTTTCATGTGTTACAATTGAGACGGTACATGGCGGATCCCAGCCATGTACAAGATCATTCCGAGATCCAGGTGGGCCCTATTCTCAGTTATCCAGAACGGCCTATAGAGATTCTGGATCGACAAAAGAAGGGGTTAGGGAACCAGACGATACCCTTCGTTCGCGTCGCGTGGAGGCATCACCCTCCAAGTGAGTCTACCTGGGATAGGGAGGATGAGATGCGCGAGCGATACCCTTATCTTTTTCAGCCTTGAGGTATCATTTTCTATCATTCTCATCTGTTCAGTTTTATCTCTAATTTTGAGGACAAAATTATTTTAAGAAGGGCAGATTTGTCACTACCACTTTCTAGAATAAGGGTATTTTGGTAATTATGAATTTTTGATTATTTTAATATTATTTAATTTGGTGTAATGTGATTTTGGCCTTTCGCTAGTGAAACCTTAGAACAACTTAGCCTAGAGACTAACCATGACCATGGAGACATAGCTAACATGTTTGGGTTAGTAATTAGACTCTAATCTAGCTAGGAATGACTTAGAAACCGTTTAGAGATTTAATTTAAGGTGCTAGTTTGGGCCTTTAGCTTAAGGGTTTATTTTTACAACAATGGAAGAGGTGTTGGGCCTTTATAACTTAGCCTAACCCTAGCCCATCATTATGGCCGGGCAAGAGGGTCTTCACCCACCTATTTAAGTCATCATTAGTCCCCTCTTGCCTTATTTATTGCAAACCCTAACCCTAGTTTGTGTTTTTCACCAAATTTGCCCCCTTTCTTCAAATCACCTCCAATTTGAAATAAATCAATTGCATTGTACTCTCTTGTGAAGAAGAAATCTCTATTGGCTAGCTAGCAAGGATTGGAATCAATTTGGCTATTGGATTTGGTGTGGAAGCTTTTCTAGGGACTTTTCATTGAGATTCCAACCCTCAATAGGTAATGATCCCTAAACCAATTAGATTCCTAATTTCTCACCATAGATGCATTCATTTAGGGTCCCCCTACCCTAGGTTTGGTTTGGGTTTAATTTGTGTCCAATTAGTGCCTGTATCATGGGCGTATCGCTCCGTATTAGAGAGATAGCACAAGTGTTCGACGAAATGTCCCATAGGACTTTTTATTCTTGGATTTCTAAATAAATTACATATTTGTGTAGTTGCTGATGTGCAGATTGTATTTCTATTTGACTGTGTTGATTTTTGGTTTATTTTTATGTCGAATTTGGACACGGGCACATACGTGCGTATCTCGTATGCTGTCCTGCTACCCGTGCATAGAAGCTCACTAGACATGATACGACTTGAGGTGACAGTGGTTGGTAAACCTTGGGGCAGTGTTTGACACGACATATACGAAGTTTGAAGAGATTTGGTTGTGTATCTTTCGAGGAATTCCTCTTGCAGATGTCGTACAGGCGCACACACACACACGCTGTCTCACTTTCTGATATGGCCTGCTTGACACGACACGACACCACTTGGACACGATCCTCATGATTTAGTGGACACCCTGACACCTAGTCATCATACCGACATGCTTGCTCGACCTATTCACTACAACAAAAAGACCTATTAATGACGCTTGATAAGTGGATTTCATGACGGCTGATAAAGAAGCGTCATCAAGGTTCGAAATACCTTTTTTATATGACGGTTTAGGCTACTTCCGGGCTTTTTATAACGTTTATAAAATAAAGCGTTATTAATAATTTAGAGCGGTGGCAATCTTGTAATATTTTTTAAGTTTAATTGTTGCCAAAATTCTTGCTATAGCCCGTCTCTCTTCCAAAACATTCTGGTCTTCTCCTTCTCCTTCTTTCTTCTCCCTCCTCTTCCCCAACTCCAAAACCCTAACCCTAGATCCAAAATCTTCGAGGAGGGCCTCACTCTCCTCGTAGCCCTCCAGGACAAGCTCGAGGCCGCCGTGTACGCAATCGACAAGAACGCGAAGGAGGAGCGTTAGGGTTCGCTCGTCCTCTTCTCCGTGCTCTCTCTCTCCTTCCTCGTAAGATTTCCTAAACTCTCCCACCTCTCCTCTTCCTCCTCCTCCTGTTTCTCTCTCTCATATGATCCAACAATGTAACAAAGCCAACTGGCTGTCATGAATAGAGCCAACTGGCTGTCGCGGCGGAGCAATCTCGTCGGGGGCTTCTAGAATAGTCTATTCCACCGCCATACTCCCAGCCACCTCCGCTGTCAGATCTATATCCGGCCATCCCTGCCGTCCGCTGTAAACGGCCGATACCTTCTCATCGTGTCTATTTATGGGACCCCTCCCCTCTCCTTTTTCGTCATCTCTACATCATGGGCGAAGCCCTGGCAAAATCCCAACTGATTTTCCAATTCCTTCTTCTTCCTCCTCTGTCCTTCTGGAGGTCCTGGCCATGGCAATGGCGAGCGAATCTCCCATGGCGACGACGACGGAATAGCAGTGAGGATTGTGATCATCTCGTGGCTGCGAATTTTCCCGATTCTGTCACGTATCAGTCAGTCGAGCTGTCGATTGTTGCTCTTCCTCTTCTTTCACTGATCATCAAGATCGGTGGGACACGGAAGGCTCGAACTCTGGTGAGTACTTCTGCCTCATGAAGACCGTGACTTGAGATCAGTCAATCTCCAAATTCCTTGATTTTTTCGGTCAAACAGTAAAGATTTCTCACATTAGCTTGTTTCTGTTTTGTGCATCTTAACTGTTTGACGAAATGCCTGAGCCGATCTTGCGATAGCCTGGACACGCAAGAACTACCGAGTCGGGCACAGTTGATAAAGATCCTTATCTTTTATTGTTCTGTTATGGTGTGATGGGAACTTTGGGGTGATGACATCAGTATGGGGTCTGTATGAGAGATCAGGTAAGTGCAAGTGATTCGAAGATCATAGGGCAATAAGCATCCAGGGTGAGTTCAAGATATTTTTATCCCCATTTTCTTATTTTTATCCCCATTTTCTTATTAATATTATTCCTTTCTTTCAGTTTCAGCATGCATCTCAGCTGTGATGCCTACCCATTTGAATTTGTGTCTCAAGTATATAGTGGCAAGGACAATAACCAACATGAAGATACTATTTAGACAAATTTATATATGGAAGATGAGCATATAGGAAAATAACCAACATGAAACTCGTTAGTGACAAGATATGCTTCATATGCTTCCAGTATACATTGCATCACAGCGACAAGTGGGTCCTGATCAATTCTTTGCAATAACTAGTATGAATAAAACTAGTTCAATTTTCCACAGACAACCCACAAGAGAGACCTTCGTTAGTGAGCCTAACAAATTGATCCACAATCATCTAAATTGCAGAAGACTAAGGAACCTGCTTTTAAATATCTATATTGCACACGTAGAAATATATTTCTGAAATATAATGAAAGATAAGTGGCTATTCAACTCTTGGAAGAAGGAAAATGCAATAGCAAGATTTTAGATAACAAAGTGATGAACCACCAACCCGGTCCAGTAACCCAAAATCAACCCAGATCAAATTGATATATCTGGAACCCAACCAACCCAGATAGAACCATAACCTGACTTATCCGGACCCAACAAACCCAAATCTAATTGACCTGAACCTGATAAGACAATAATTTTTTTCCCAAGGAAGATAAAAATACCCACCTGTTTTGGAGGGGAATAGTCCCTCATTCGTGGGAAAATAGAATTTCCAAGAATTAAATATGACATGGGAAGAATTACAACACCAAACAAACGTGGTAATCATTTCCCTATCCTTACATTCCTAGGAATTTTAAAACTTCTTGTATCACACCCACCCTAAATTTGCATCATTTTAGTGATCAGAATCTTCAACTCAAATCAAACCCGTAAAGTGAGCAGTGATTATGTTTTCTGAAAATTGCTGAATTTGTGTTATTTATACTACTTTCTGATTGTTTACATTTGTGATTATGAAGATTTCTCCTGTCTATTGCTTGGTCATAGTTTGTATTTCTACTGTTTGTTCTTGGCTGTACTATATCTGAATTTGTTTCATAAGTTTCTCATTTTAATGACATAAGATGTTTTATTTCGCTAGCTTAAGATGGAGGGCAGGAGAAATGAATATGAAATGCATAAACTGATGGCTTTGAATCAGAGGCAGAAGATGGTACTTTTTGTACTCTTTGATGTTGTTTCTTTTTCTAGTGTCATATTATTTGCATTTCTAACTTCCCTTTTTAAACCTGAAGGTTTTGCAACGGAAAACTGAAGAAGCTTCTTTGGCCACCAAAAGACTGAAGGAATTATTGGAAGCAAAGAAGGCTTCTTCTCGTGAAATATATGGTAACAGGAATGGTTATAAATTAATGCCTCATTCTGTTTATGCTTTTTCCTGTCCCAAAGGTGACTGATATGTCGCTAATTCGTCGTGTAGGGCTTGGGAATGCAAATGGTCCTGGAATTCAGGTAGTAGAGTAACCACATTTATCCTAATTATATTTTTGTTCATCAATGAATTCTCATATCACTATGTTGTCTTTAAAGGCATTAATGCAGGCAATTGAACACGAGCTTGAAGTTACACTACGAGTGCATGAAGTCCGATCAGAATATGAGAGGCAACTAGAAGAGTAAGGGTCATGACTTTATTTTCAGATAAAATTTCCTCCGTTTACTCTTGTACTGTGATTAAAATAGATATTCAATTAAAATTTCTATATACTTGCAACCTTAGTTTCAATTGTTGTAATTAACCTTTATAATCCAATTCTTAATTTGATTTGGACAAAAAGTCTTAACCCATGACTTTGATTTGCTTGAAATATGAAATTCATGATAGTCTAGGAAGCATGGAAACTCCAGATATGTGGGCCATGTCACGTCGGACACATATTGGACACAATCAAACACTCCAAAATATACTAAAACCAAATTATGTGCATTGTCCGTGTCGACGTGTCCCTATTTGTCATATTTGTATCCTTTCAACATCACATATAATATATACTTTACAGATTGTCAAATCTCTCGCCACCAATATTTTTGTTTCAGTGTGGCAGTGCTTCTAGTTTAATTTTCAATATTCAGCAGAAGTTAGGCACACCTGTGCTCACAATCCAATGACTAAGTTTAAAGTTTAAACATTGACCTAATTCAGATTGAGGCTTTTCTGAGTTGTTTTGTGATATACCAACTATTTCTGAAGTATTCGATTCTCTTGTCCTCTAAAAGATGAAAGAATATGTAGCACCTTTGATCCCTTTTCCTTTTAGGATTGCAACAATTATTTGATTGCAAAATTTTCAATGTGTACCCTTTTTTACAGAATTTTGGATGCCACTTTAATTGGAAATCAGAATGTGTATTTCTCTTACCTTTTCAGCTTTTTCTATTCTTGTGTGTAGGAGGGCTGCAATGGCTAAGGAGGTTGCAAGGCTGAAGGAAGAATCTCAAATGTTTAAGCAGAAGATTACAAGGTTTGTTGTGCATTTTACTTTTTTTGTGATATTCGTATTGTACTTTAAATATGGAAATTTTGGTTTTAGCTTACCTATCAGGCCATGTAATTCTCTTTTCGTCATACTAAATGGGCCTTCCATACTAAAAGTGTAAAATACTAGTTAGCCATGATGAAGTCATGGAATAGATGAGAAATAAGAGAACCATAGTTGCCTTGCCTGCACATTATTATTTTGATATCCAACTTTTGCTTGAACCTTCTTCTTATGTTTCTCGGCCGATGGTGGTTTTGAATTTCTCCAAAAGCTGTTTCAAGAGTAAGAACTGTGAAAACATTTATGGCAGAAAAGAATCTATTATTTAGGCTGCAAATCAAACTGCATTCTCAAATATCTTGAACTCACCCTGGATGCTCATTGCCCTATGAATTAGAATGTGCAGAATAAGTAGGTGCCCTGGATGCTCATTGCCCTATGAATTACAATTTTAGTTTACGCTTATTAAATGATTTTGAGACCAAAGTGTTTTTCCAAGTCAATTTAGGTGAATGACTGCAAATTCTGGATAAGTTTCCGTTTTTTAGTATACAATAATTTTGGATGATTTGGATTTTCTATTTCAATTAGGCAGCTCCATATAACTGTTGATCTAAACATTGCTTGCTAATATGTACACTAAGTTACATTGGGCTTAATGCAGGATTCAATATTGAGACCGTGGAGTACAAGAACATTAGCTTCACTATTTGGGATGTCGGTGGTCAGGACAAGGTACTGATAATGTTTGTTTTGCTTAGATTATGCAAATTGGTGAAGATGATGCCGGTTGCTTATTCTGGAAGACTTAAATCACTACAACAAAAAGACCTATTAATGACGCTTGATAAGTGGTTTTCATGACGGCTGATGTGGAAGCGTCGTCAAAGTTCAGCAAGACCAGAATCTACGACGGTTTACATTAAAAATGTTATTGATAGTGCTCCAGTGATACGAGCGTTATAAAAAAAAGTACAAAAATTTAAGTCGAAACCTCGACTCCCCCGTAATTATCCTGCACTTAAGAAAAATTCTAAACCCTCTCTCTTTCTCCTTCTCCTCCCGCTCCCCAACTCCCCTCAGCCCACTCCCCGCTCCCCAACTCCTCTCAGCCCGCTCCCCGCTCCCCAACTTCCCGCAGCCCGTTCCTCGCCTCCCTCAGTTACAGACTCCACCACAGAGGGAAGGTTGTCACCGGCGTAGCCTTCACCACCGGTTTGTCCTAAAATCTCGATCATTACTTATTTTATGTCCTAAATTCTGCCTCGACATGATTTTAGTAAAATCTTCTAATTTTTGACAACCATACATGCATCCATCTCTCCAAAATTAGGGTTCTTTTAGGGTTTCCCGACGTCTCCATCCACGTCGGCGATGATCCAAAAATGGCTGCATCATCGTTGACTTCTCTTGATTAAGTGAGTGATTTTGATTTAGATTTTTTTCCTAAAAAAAGATTTTATTGGGAATTGTTCTATGTGCGCTTCATGTTCGATAAAATAATTGTAAGTACCAAATGCTTGTGTTCTTTGATTTTTTTTGTTCTTGTTCAAGGGAGTGTAATTACATTTGGGGAGCCGAGTCCGAAGCCTCTCCACAGTCACAGTCTCTATCCGGCGAGGTGCTGTGCGTGCCTGCGAGCCGAGTCCGAAGCCTCCCTTCGGATTCTGACACTAAATTCTGGGGTATAAATTCTAAACTCTTGATTGATTTCAGTTTCTGGGTTTATTTTGTTTGTCGATGATGTTGTTGGATCTCGATCCCTATATAAAAAGGGTTTCGATCGACTGATACGTGTTGGGTTCGATTTTGGCTTGACGATCCTACGATTGTCTTTGTTTGTGAAGCACGAATGATCTTTAGATCATGTTCGGTTCTTTACTTGCTGTTGGATCATTTTCGGTTTCGGGTTACCTAGCTGCTGTTGGAATTATTTATGATGCATGTATTGTTGGTTTGGGTTTCTTGTATAAATTGTTGCTTGGGTTCTCCTTCCTATACTTGCTGTGGGATGTTGGTTTAGGTTTTCCTTATTATACATGTTGGGTTGGGAAAGATTTTTTTGTTGTAGAAGATGTTTTGCTATTTGGATTAAAATTGTTGGTTGGGTATCTATTATGCATGATGGGTTTAACTTGGTAGTGTGGGTGTTTTTGTTGGGAGCTTTTTGATATAAATCACATGCGGGTATATATTAGTTGGGAGTATTTCTATTTCGGGATTGACATCTCCATTAGCATGCATGCGTCGTTGATTTTGGGACTACGTCCAATATGCCATGCCTGGATGTTTTACTTTATTTGTCGGTTTCGGTTTTTATTAGAGTACTCTGATACTCTTGGTGATGGTCGTTCGACCAAATGAACCAAAGCGTTGCAGATCGTATCGGATACACTAGCTCCGTATCGGGACGTGTCCTATACGTGTTATGGCACGCTAGTACAGCAGATGATGATTGATCCTTATTTGAGACATCTTATGTATCTTATTTCGTTTCTTGTCGTTGGTCGTAGTTTGTATGTTGGTACTGTTGGGTTGTTCATTCTGGGTGCAGATACGCTCGTGTTTGTACGAGTCGATACTGGACACGGATGTGAGGATACCTTCGTGTCGATGATGTAGCCTCTCTACAGTTGCAGCCGCGACCCGACGAGGTGCTGTGCGTGCCTGCGAGCCGAGTCCGAAGCCTCCATTCGGATTCTGACACTAAATTCTGGGGTATAAATTCTAAACTCTTGATTGATTTTAGTTTCTGGGTTTATTTTGTTTGTCGATGATGTTGTTGGATCTCGATCCCTACATAAAACGGGTTTCGATCGACTGATACGTATTGGGTTCGATTTTGGCTTGACGATCCTACGATTGTCTTTGTTTGTGAAGCGTGAATGATCTTTAGATCATGTTCGGTTCTTTACTTGCTATTGGATCATTTTCGATTTTGGGTTACCTAGCTGCTGTTGGAATTATTTGTGATGCATGTATTGTTGGTTTGGGTTTTTTGTATAAATTGTTGCTTGGGTTCTCCTTCCTATACTTGCTGTGGGATGTTGGTTTAGGTTTTCCTTATTATACATTTTGGGTTGAAAAGATTTCTTTGCTGTAGGAGATATTTTGGTATTTGGATTAAAATTGTTAGTTGGGTATCTATTATGCATGATGGGTTTAACTTGGTACTGTGGGTGTTTTTGTTGGGAGCTTTTCGATATAAATCACATGCGGGTATATATTAGTTGGGAGTATTTCTATTTCGGGATTGACATCTCCATTAGCATGCATGCGTCGTTGATTTTAGGACTACGTCCACTATGCCATGCCTGGATGTTTTACTTTATTTGTCGGTTTCGATTTTTATTAGAGTACTCTGATACACTTGGTGATGGTCGTTTGACCAAATAAACCAAAGCGTTGCAGATCGTATCGGATACACTGGCTCCGTGTCGGGACGTGTCCTATACGTGTTATGGCACGCTAGTACAGCAGATGATGATTGATCCTTATCTGAGACATCTTATATATCTCATTTTGTTTCTTATCGTTGGTCGTAGTTTGTATGTTGGTACTGTTGGGTTGTTCATTCTGGATGCAGATATGCTCGTGTTTGTACGAGTCGATACTGGACACGGATGTGAGGATACCTTTGTGTCGTTGATGTAGCCTCTCCACAGTTGCAGCCGCGACCCGGCGAGGCGCTGTGCGTGCCTGCGAGCCGAGTCCGAAGGCTCCCTTCGGATTCCGACACCAAATTCTGGGGTATAAATTCAAAACTCTTGATTGATTTTAGTTTTTGGATTTATTTTGTTTGTCGATGATGTTGTTGGATCTCGATCCCTACATAAAAAGGGTTTCGATCGACTGATACGTGTTGGGTTCGATTTTGGCTGGACGATCCTACGATTGTCTTTGTTTGTGAAGCGGGAATGATCTTTAGATCATGTTCGGTTCTTTACTTGCTGTTGGATCATTTTCGGTTTTGGGTTACCTAGCTGCTGTTGGAATTATTTGTGATACATGCATTGTTGGTTTGGGTTTCTTGTATAAATTGTTGCTTGGGTTCTCCTTCCTATACTTGTTGTGGGATGTTGGTTTAGGTTTTCCCTATTATACATGTTGGGTTGGGAAAGATTTCTTTGCTGTAGGAGATGTTTTGCTATTTGGATAAAAATTGTTGGTTGGGTATCTATTATGCATGATGGGTTTAACTTGGTACTGTGAGTGTTTTTGTTGGGAGCTTTTCGATATAAATCACATGCGGGTATATATTAGTTGGGAGTATTTCTATTTCGGGAATGACATCTCCATTAGCATGCCTGCATCGTTGATTTTGGGACTACGTCCACTATGCCATGCCTACATGTTTTACTTTATTTGTCGGTTTCGGTTTTTATTAGAGTACTCTGATACTCTCAGTTTTTCGATATAAATCACAGACTCTAAAATTGACAGACTCTAAAAGTGAGGGTTTTGCATTCTTTTTCAGGGTTTTGCTATACGTATATGCGCTATGGACAGTCTTCATGTGACCAAGTTGAAGCGTTATAAGGGTGCTTCTTCGCTACAGTATCTGTGAGATTTTTGATGTCGATAGTTTTGATGTAGCTAAAGTGTACTCTATATTGGATACTCTATATATTTTGAGAAGATGTATATAATAAAATGGAGAAATGTAGAATGGTAGCTAAAATACTCTATTTTGAGACAATGAAATGGAGAATGGTACTTTATATTATATTTCAATACTTTGTTGTGAATATGGTTCAAAGTGGTTGTTTTCGAATTGAATTGAGCAGCGTTTGGAATGTCATGCAGTATAGAGCGTTATAAATGTGATACAACGACCATATACAGCAGTTTTTCATAACTATCCATAACGCTTTAAAAATAAAACGTAGCAGAAATTCAACCTATTAATGACGGTTTTGGATGAATTATCTATAACGCTTTTAAAAACATTTATAACACCCGATTTTATAACGCTTGGACTGAGAAAAAAGCGTCATGGTTTGCAATTAATGATGCTTTTTAGCCGTCATTAAAAGGTATTTTTGTTGTAGTGAATGCTATGAACTCCGAATGCAAATAAATTATAAGTCAACACATTTAGACCATTTGATTTCTGTTTAGATATGCAGCATATGCTAGTTGTTTTGTTTTATATTTATTCATTAAAAATAATGATATTTCATATCATTTTAAACCGCACTTCTTATTAGTCTTATGCAATTATATCCCGTATATTCGAAGCATACAAGAACTGCAGTTTCTTCCATTAACTAATGTTGGTTTACTATATTGAAAACTGCAGATCAGACCTCTATGGAGGCACTACTTCCAGAACACACAGGGTCTCATTTTTGTTGTTGACAGCAATGACAGAGATTGTGTTGTGGAGGCGAGGGATGAGCTTCACAGGATGCTTAATGAGGTAAATTGTCATCTACATTACATGATAGCTTCGATGGTACATTGGTACTTGATAATTGTGTTAGGCATCCTCAAATGTTACAAGTGAGATGCACATCAGTCCCTCAAGTATTCTTGTTAACCTTTAATAAAGAATCAACTATCCAGTTGCAAATTCAAGTTTTGCTACTTTATTCTTGTAACTCGGTAGTGTTGTTTTATTTGTTAACTTTCTTTAATTTATTGGCTTGGTAAAATCCAGGTTGATTGCTAGGCTCAGATTTCAGCGTTGATTACTAAAGTGCTAAGCTGGCATTTCCAATTTTTTGCAAAAAGGGCACAACGTGACGCTGAGGTGCATGCAGGCGCTGGTGAGGGTTCAGGCGAGAGTAAGGGATCAGAGGATGAGGCTCTCCCACGACGGCGCCGGCTGCAGCAGCACCAAGTCGTCGCTCAGCTGCGACACTACTTCTCTTTGGGACTCCCGATATCTTCAAGAGATGGCAGAGAGAAGATCCATGGTCAGAATCTACTTAAGTAAATATTTCTAATAATTTGGTTAGCAAAAGAGAGATTTATTCCTATTTTTTGGTTACATTCTGTATTTGGATATTCAATGTAATAAAGATGTTGATATGTACTCTATTTTGATAAATATAATAAAAATGGTGATATATAATGTTAAGTTTTTGGAATGTAATATATACTGTGCAGTATATAGCATTATAAATATGCTAATTTGAATAGTATAAAGTGTTATAAATGTGCTGCATTGAGCCTATACATATTATCTATTCATGACGTTTTAAAATTATTCTGAATTGTGCACTATATATTAACTATTCATAACGCTTTTATAGAAACTATTCATGACGGTTATTTTATGACGCTTTTAAAAAACATTTATAACCCCCGTTTTCATAACGGTTTCTATGAAAAAAAGCGTCATGGTTCGTCATTAATGACGCTTTTTTGCCGTCATTAAAAGGGTTTTTGTTGTAGTGATTTGTTGGACACATTGTGTCCTAAGGGACTCGACACACACGCACCACACCTTCTTTCTTTAATATTTTGATACCATGTTGATACTGTTGTTTAGACACTTGGACACGACTCATTTGGACACTTTGACACACCCTCACACCCCTGCACTTATTGACACTACTTTATGACACTTTTCTATGACACACACAGCAGAACACACACACACTCTGTGCTGCACACAGCAAGTTCCCTTTTCTTGTTGCAGTACATACTCGACCCCCCTTGCCTGTACAACAGCATGTTCACCCTTTTTGTATGTTTGAGTTTGGATGTATTTTTACTTTGGGTTAGTTCTGTGATGTTGATTAATTTAGATGCAAGATTGGGTTGTTTGTATAAGGGTGGTTTGTATCTCAGTTTTCCTGAGATGTCATAGGCTATATATGTAGGGATTTGCTTATATGTTATAAATTGTATAGTTATATAGGTTAGTATATGATTGGGTGTTATCTCAGTTTTCTTGAGATGGGTTTAGGCTCAGTCATTAGTTTATGCTTTGGGTTATTGTGGGCTATAGGTGTGTATAGTTATACATATATGTTATACACATATAGGTGATATGTTAATGTGGGATTAAGTTGAGCATATTATGTATAGTTATGGGCTGGTATAGGGTATATTATTTGTCCAGTTTGGAGTGTTATCTCAGATTCCTGAGATGGTCATGTGGGGACCAGTGTGGGTTGTATGTTAGTGTGTGAGTTTGATTTCTAGATTAATGTATGGGACCATGAGATATAGTTGTGTTGCCATATATATGAGTTGAGATACATTAGGTATATGTATATATATATAGATAGTGGTCTATAAAGTGAATGAGTATATATATGAGGTTAGGCTAATAGATATATTATGAGTGATAGATATAGTTATATATATATGTGAGAGTATATACATATGGTATGTATATATATATAGAGGTAATGTAGTAGTATTATATATATACTTCATATCTATGTATGTTATCCCTTGGTATCCTAGTATATGTTGAGATAGCCTATACTTGTTTTAGTTGACCTAGAATTGACCAAATAGGCCTAAAATGACTTGTTAACTAGAGTTTGACCAAACCCTAGACAGTTGACCTAGTTAGCTAGATAGTTGACCTAGTTTAACTAAAATGTTGCCAGAGTTGACCAATTGTTGACTTTGACCTAGAATCATATAGATTGCATTAAAAACTTTATGTATTTCATATTGAACACTTTGTAACATGTGTTGCTCTAAATATGACTCAGTTACTCCGGTTCGGACATCTATTATCACCTGTTGCTCAGGATATCAGGCGAGTACATGCTCTGATCATTTTCATACTTGTTAGGACTTACATTCTTGCTCTAGACTACTTTACTTGATGCCGACATATTATTCACACGGATTAGTACTATATGGATCTTTTCTTGAGATGTTATCCACTTATCGGGTGCATCGGGTACTTTATGTCATGTGCTTTTCACGTACATCATGTACTCCTTGTACTCTCATTATTCATGTATACTCATGTGCTCTCATGTACTCTCATGTTCGTATGTGCTTCATGTATAAAACTATCATGTACTGTAAGCCCTAAATATTTTAATTATTTTTTTCAAATAAGGGTTTTGGTCACAAATGGCATTTTTATCCTTAAAATAAATTATTATAATTATTAGGAATTATCTAAAAATTTTAAATACTTTTTAAAACGGTATTGAAGCCTAAAATTATCAGTTTACAATTTATTGAATTATTTTAATAGCTTTTTGTAATTGTTCAAATTGTTATAAAACAGTTTACAATTATTCAAATTGTTTTATATTCAGTTTGCAAATTTAGATTTGTAAATAGTAGGGCGGTGGGGGTTTTATGCAATTCATGAAATATGGGAGGGTTTTGCAAAACCCCACTGACCATCGCCTTCGTCTTCCCCTAATCCCGTAGACCGACGGCCGAAACCCTAACCCTAATTCCTAAAATCTAGGCCTAAACCCTAATCGAAACACTAATCAAAACTAGCCCCGCCCTATAAATAGACCCCCTCGACCAAAACCCTAACCCTATTCACCACCCCGATTTTCCCCGACGAGCTCGCCGGAGTTAGAGCTTTGTTGTCGCCGCCATTCCAGCCATCGCCATCGCAATCGACCACCACCATCTCGTTCACCGCAACGAGACGAACCCAGCGCCACCCTTCACCGCCGACCACGACGCCTCATCCGCCGTGCAGCAGCCTCGACAGCCGATCAGACACGTAGGTGTCACTTCGTTCTTCGTGTCGCTCTGTGTCTCAAAATTACATCCCTAGACTCGCCTAAACATGAGGAGTTCGTGAGTGTGTTCGGACACGACGAATTTGTATCGTGCGTGTCGTGCTAGCCACGGACATAGGACTCGGTGTCAGATTCAAATACTCGTGTCCCAAACTGTCCGGACACGAGTTAAAATAAAATGGATAAATGGGTTTGGGTTGAACAGTAACGGGTTTCAACCCGCACAGTAATGGGTTTTTATTAAATGGGTTTACTGTTTAAAACAGGTTTGGGTCGGGCCCAATGGGTTTTGTGCTGGATTTTATTTATATATATATGTATATATGTATTTATATATATATATGTATATATGTATATATATGTATATGTATATATTATATATTATAGTGTTAAGTAAATTTTGTGTATACTGTTTAAATGTATATATACTGTGTGTGTATTCTGTAGAAGGCCAGGGCATGGTTAATCCATCTGCAGGAAGAGGTTGAGGCAGTGCTTAGCTTGTGGGTATACCACTCACCAGCTTCGGGAATGCCCAGTAGCAAAAGTACCAGGTGTTGGACCACCATCTAGAGGACCGCCGCTTTCGACTCAGCAGCAGAGGTTCGGGCAACATCTGCAGCAGCACAAGGGACCCCTGGGGAAGGCTTATATTCTGGCTTTCGACTCAGCAGCAGAGGTTCGGACAACATCTGCAGCAGTAACATTTGCATACTTTTCTAGCTCTATGCTTGTTTGATTCCGGTGCATCGCATAGCTTCCTGTCATTAGAGTTTTTGTATAAACACCACTTAGTAGCTGCACCTACCGAGGAGATGAGTAGAGTAATGATGGAAGGCGGACCAGTACCCATTAGAGCTATCTATAGATGCTCTATTACTATAGCTTGGAGATAGTTTGGGAGATAATTCTTTGTGATGCCACTTCCCGGGTATAATATCATATTGGGAATGGATTGGCTTAGCTATGCTCACGCAGCTATAGACTGTCATGAGGGTAGTATTTTGTTCAGTCCCCCAGGCACGACACCATTCTGTGTAAGGAGGACAGGGCCGGAGATCAACCTAGAGCCGAACTGTTGTGCGACAGTTGGGGAGTTAGCACCGCCACACCCTATTATCAGGGAGTTTATGGATGTATTCCCAGAGGATCTTCCAGGACTTCCACCTGACATAGATGTGGAGTTCACTATAGATTTAGTACCGGGCTCATCTCCAGTATCTCGGGCTTGCTATAGAGTGAACCCTAAGGAGGCCATAAAGATAAATGAGCAGATTGATGACTAGTTGAAAAAGGGTTTCATTCGATCTAGTGCTTCTCTATGGGGAGCGCCAATGCTCTTTGTGCCGAAGAAAGATGGTACAGTCCGGTTGTGCTTTGACTACCAGGCATTGAATACCATCACCATTAAGAACAAATATCCTCTGCCTCCGATAGATGATCTGTTCGACCAGTTGAGTGGGGCGAAGGTATTTTCTAGGATAGATTTGAGATCCGGTTACCACCAGGTGAAAGTTAGGGCTAAAGACGTCCAGAAGACTGTGTTCAACACGAAGTATGGGCAGTACGAGTTTTTGGTGATGCCATTTGGTCTCACAAATACGCCAGCTGTCTTTATAAACTTGATGAATAAGACATTTCACCAGTATCTGGATAAGTTCATCGTGGTGTTTATCGACGACATCCTGATATACTCGAAGACGCTAGAAGAACACGCAGAGCACTTGCGGACAGTTTTGGGGATTCTGAGGAAGGAGAGGTTGTATGCCAAATTGTTGAAGTACGAGTTCTTTTTAGACCGAGTGGAGTTTCTCGGTCATGTGGTCACTGGAGAGGGGATCTCAGTGGATCCCAGGAAGATTACTGTCGTCGAGACATGGAAGGCTCCGACCTCGGTTTCAGAGATCAGGAGCTTCTTAGGATTAGCAGGCTATTATAGAAAGTTCGTCCAGGACTTTGCTAGGATAGCTGAACCCTTGACGAAACTGACGCGGAAGAATGTAGAGTACATCTGGTCAAAGGACTGCCAGGCAGCATTTGAGGAGCTAAAGAGGAGGCTGACGACCGCTCCAATTCTGACATTACCTTCAGGATCTGGAGGTTTCACCATTTACAGTAATGCTTCGAGAAAGGGGCTAAGATGTGTCCTACAGCAGCATGGGAAAGTGATTGCTTATGCATCTAGGCAATTACGAACTCATGAACAGAACTATCCTACCCACGACCTAGAGTTAGCTGCGGTGATCTTTGCACTCAAGTTGTAGAAATACTACTTATACGGGGAGCGAATGGAAATCTTTACTGACCACAAGAGCTTGAAGTATGTGTTCACGCAGAAGGAGCTGAACATGAGGCAAAGAATATGGTTGGAGTTGATGAAGGACTTCGACATTGATTTACAGTATCACCCCAGAAAAGCAAATATAGTGGCCGATGCGCTGAGTAGGCATCCGTTGGCATGGTATCTGATAATAGATCGACATTTGCGGGAAGATCTGGAGAAGGTCGATATCGAGATGGTTCGACCAGGATCAGTGATACAGATGATGGCGCTAGACATTCAGTCAGGTCTGATGGAGCAGATCAAGGAGACTCAGTCTACAGATGAGAGCCTCTGCAGACTCAGAGTCCAGGCCTTAGCTGGACTGCTTGATGACTTCACCATAGCAGAGGATGGATCCTTGAGGCATGGCAGCCGGTTATGCGTGCCGAAGGGAGAGCTGAAAGAGGCGGTCTTA
>JANAVB010040419.1:18100760-18293260 GCA_029216955.1 Iris pallida | reverse complement strand
ACTGCTCACTCTGATCCAGGGGTTCCTAACGACCCATCAGGAGCAGACCACCTTACTCCGTCAGAGCGTGGAGCGTTCTGAGAAGCGTACTATAGTTCCACCACTGGTAGAGCCACGACCGAGAGTGGGGAATATCAAGGACTTCATGGGCTTGAACCCTAGGAAGTTCATGGGGACTGAAGGCATCATAGTCGCAGATGACTGGCTAGACTCAGTAGAGAGGAAGCTCCTCGAAGCTAGGTTGCCGGGTGACCTTCAGGTCGAGGCAGCGGGATTTCTGCTGACAGACTTGGCAGCAGTTTGGTTCAGGAATGAGCTACTATTCGCGAGAGGGAGGGCCACATGGGATCAGTTCAAGATCCAATTGAAGAAAAAATTCTTCTCGACCACCGCTAGAGTAGCCATGGGGCTACAATTCCAGAACATCCAGCAGGGGAACCGTTCTATTGACGAGTACGCGACAGAGTTTAGTCGTTTGAGTCATTTCGCTCCTAGTCTGGTTGCAGACCCCGAGGAGATGACACGTAGATTTTGCCATGGTCTAGTCCCAGACATTGGCATCCTCCTAGTGGCAAACGGGACGACTGACTACTACCAGAGCCTAGAGTTGGCCTGGAGCATAGAGGAGCGTCTTCTGTCTTGCAAAAGGCCGGCTTCCGTACACCACGAGGGACCTTCCATGCGCCAGGCTTTCCAGCCGAGAGCACCTGTGCCGCACCAGCAGATATACCGTCCTCCCACACCACATCACCCAACCCTACCAGTTAGATCCCCGGGACCACAGCAGCAGAGGGGAGCAGTGTGTGTATTCTGTAGGAGGCTAGGGCATGATTACTCCATCTGCAGGAAGAGGTTGAGGCAGTGCTTAGCTTGTGGGTATATCACTCACCAGTTTCGGGATTGCCCAGTAGCGAGAGTACAAGGTGCTGGACCACCATCTAGAGGACCGTCGCTTCCGAATCAGCAGCAGAGATTCGGGCCACATCTGCAGCAGCACAAGGGACCCCAGGGGAAGGCTTATAGTCTGGCTCTTGAGGCGTAGCCGGAGCAGGTTTCGGAGCCAGATTATTTTGCCGTCGTCATCACAGGCCATGTTTATTTGCATACTTTTTTAGCTCTATGCTTGTTTGATTCCGGGGCATCGTATAGCTTTCTGTTATTAGAGTTTTTGCATAAACACCACTTAGTAGCTACACCTACCTAGGAGATGAGTAGAGTAATGACGGGAGGCGAACCAGTACCCTTTAGAGTTATCTATAGATGCTCTATTACTATAGCTGGGAGAGAGTTTGGTGGACGATTCTTTGTGATGTCACTTTCTGGGTATGATATCATATTGGGAATGGATTGGCTTAGCTATGCTCACGCAGCTATAGACTGTCATGAGGGTAGTATTCTGTTTATTCCCCCAGGCACGACACCATTCAGTGTCTGGAGGACAGGGCCGGAGATCAGCCTAGATCTGAACTGTTGTGCGACAGTTGGGGAGTTAGCACCGCCACACCCTATTATCAGGGAGTTTATGGATGTATTCTCAGAGGATCTTCCAGGACTTCCGCCTGACAGAGATGTGGAGTTCACTATAGATTTAGTATCGGGCTCATCTCCAGTATCCCGGACTTGCTATAGAGTGAACCCCAAGGAGGTCGTAGAGATAAAGGAGCAGATTAATGACTTGTTGAAAAAGGCACTACTAAAATACATCGATTTAGCGACGGCCCTATCCGTTGGAAATCCATCGGTAATTCACATTACCGACGGATTACCGACGGATACGGGTTGAAAAAATCCGTCGAAAATAACCTCGTCGCTAAAACTAGCTCGTCGCTAGTCCGCCGCTCTGCGACTACCTAGCGACGGATTACCGTTGGCAAAATAAAAACTTTTAGCGACGGCTAGCCGACGGCTTCCCGTCAACTTCGACAGTTTAAATTTTTAATATAGCAAATATTAACGACGGACAATACGTCGCTAAATTGTCGCTAACCGCGTATCAGAGGGTTTCTGATACGCAATATTCGTCGCTAACTCGTCGCTAAAGCGTCGCTAACCTCGACGGATTAGCGACGGAGAAGCGACGAATAATCCGTCGCCACACTTCTGGATATCTTACATATTTCCAGAACATGAGCGACGGGAAATCCGTCGCCATTCCGTCGCTTAGTGTTTTTCCAGAAATAGGCCGACGGATAATCCGTCGGCTATCCATCGCTATCTGATATTCATACAGTTAGCGACGGATAATTCGTCGCTAAGCTGTTGCGAGTCCATCGCTAAATACAGTATCTCGTCGGATTAGCGGCAATTTGGCGACGAATAATTCGTCGCCATGCTTCTGGATATCTTCCATATTTCCAGAACATGAGTGACGGAAAATCCGTCGCCATTCCGTCGCTTAGTGTTTTTCCAGAAACAGGCCGACGGATAATCCGTCGGGAAGCCGTTGCTACCAGCAAAAGTCCGTCGGCAACCCGTCGGTAATCCGTCGCTAACTGAAATATTTTTGAAAAAAATTGCAGGAAAGAGACTATTTCCTGTAATATAACATATCCAGCATCTACCATACACAAATATAACATATCCGACATCCAATATATCCAACAAATATCCATATTGCCAACACAATATATCTAAACATCCAATATATCCCAACATACACAAAAAATATCCAACACAATGACCAACAAAATATCCAACACAATATCCAACACACTATCCCAACATACATAGCAAAATATCCAAACATAAACAAAATATCCAAAATATACACATATCCAAATGTCTAAATGTCCAAAAACATAAACAAAATAACTGAGAAAGAGGAGGTGGATCGTCTCGTGCTCTCCGCCGCATCCGCTCTGCTTATATAATGCTCCACCATGTGTGGCGGCACTTGGGACAAGACATGGTCTGGAAGCGAGCGTAGCTGCTCTGATGACATCATGTCGAGGAGCTCCACGATAGTAGCATCCGGTACCAGGCGGGCCTCGGAAGAGCGGTCAAAAGAAAGCCGTCCGAAAGAAGGACCAGGTCGATCCGAAGCACCGGCAGCAGCAGTAGACGGAGCGGCAGCAAACGGACCAGGAGCAGACGGATCGGGAGCAGAAGAAGGATGCAGATAGTGCCCCAGTACTATCGACCACAAATTCGACACCGCAATGGCGAGAGTCGCAAGCTACGTCCTCACATCGTCTGCGGGGGGCACGGGAGGATACGGAGGCGGTGGATATCTCGGAGTCGATGTTTGCAAAAAATTTGCCATGGAACCTAAGCCGTACAGGCGCCCTTTTCTAAAGCCGCCGACGGATTCTATGAACACGTCGTCGTAGCGAGCGGCCATAGAAGAGGGTGTCTGGGTGGGCATCGTTTTGTCGACATCCTTGGTAGGGGGCTCAATCCGATGGAGTGCCTCACGAAACGCAGCCTAACCAATGAATGTATTTATACTATAAGTTTTTCTAAGTTATAATCTAAATCCTATGTTTCCCTAAGTTATAGTTTTAATCCTAAGTTTACCTAATTAAGTTATAGTTATAATCCTATGTTTCCCTAAGTTATAGTTATAATCATGAATGTAAGTACTTACATCAATCTCCTGGGCCCTCGCGTCGACGAAGCTCCCGTCCTTCTGCCTCTTGTGCGTATGCACGAATACGTCGTGAGCGGTAACCACCTCCGCCTCTCTCCCCTTCTTCACGGCCTGTTGGGCCTGCATACGTACAATTTAATTGACTTCGTATATTAATAGTACCGAATTAAATAGTGGAATAAATTTACGGTATCTTACCAATTTTGTACGCGTCCATGCATGGGGCCTTGATCCCCCCGTATGCAGACCCGCGACTTGTCTATTCGCCTTGGCTTTCTCTGATTTTTCCTTGTATTGACGAGTTTCCATCTTCTCCAACATCTACTCATAGTACTCCGCCCGGATCCAGTCCTTCTTCGTATGCGCCGTACGAAGGTCGTACACTGCATCCCGTATCTTCTTCCCGGCGGCGGCTCTGTAGGTCCTGCGGATCGCCTCCTCGCCATGGAGGGGCCACCAGAACGTCCTCTGACACACAAATTCAAATATCATGTAATTAAAATTAATAAATTAAAGAATAATTAATAATTAACCAAAAGATATATACCCTTATCTCGTCGAGCCAGATGTACTGCCTATCCTGAGGCACCTCAGAAAAATTGAGGTAGGGGCCATGGTAGTTTTCCCGGATAATGCACCCTAGAATCCGGGCAACATCCTACGGGAAAAATCTATAAAGAAGCAACGACTGGATTATTGACTTGAATAAATGAAACAAATTAAATAATTTAACTTAAATTTACTTACGATTCACCCGCGGGCCATATCTCTCGTCGGAACTCGCCCGTCGGCCTCTCTGGTAGCGTCGGAGGATCCGAGGGTCCGCGCATGTACTCCCCGGTAACAGGATGAAACTGAATCTGGGGGTACTCCGGGGCCCACCGTATAGTAACTGTTGGGTCCGCTGCTGTATCTGCTGATGCATTCGCTGGTGCATCCGGTGGCGGAACGGATCCTCTACCGGATGGAGGAACGGATCCGCTAGCGGATGGAGTCGCAGGCCTCAACGAAGATGACGGTAGCACCAAGATAGAATAACGATGGGAAGAGTTTGTGCCCGGGCTCTCCAGGACGGGATCGGAGGTCACATCCGGGGAAGACGTATGGCGACCACGACCGCTACCACCACACCCATGCCCACGACCACCACCACGACCACCACCACCACCACCACGGCCAGCACTACCAGCACGAGTGCTCGCAACCATGCCCTGTAAATAGAACACATAAACATAATTAATAATATAGAAGTATAAATGAATAAAACTAAACTAAAATATATATACCAGCAGCAGGACGACGAGTGCCGGCCAGAGGAGTAGGACTAGGAGTGCCATCTGCAAAAAGAAAATCATACAATAAGTAGATAATCGAACGACAAAAACATGAACTAAGAGAAGAATACAGAAGTTTAATTTAAATTGAATCATCCTCGTCCTCGGCCTCGGCCTCGACAAAAACATGAACTAAAATATACCGATATTTAATCATCGTCATCATCCTCGTCCTCGGCCTCGTCTTCATTCTCATCATCATCCTCATCTTCATCCTCATCGTCGACTTCATCTGTATCCTCATCCTCATCTTCATCAAGTTCTTCTTGTTCTTCTTCTTCTTCAGTCTCAATACTTGGGACAAGACGCCTTTTTCTCCCCTGGTTAACATCTAAGTCTTGTATATCAACCTCTTCCTCCCCTCTATTTTTCTCAGTAGGAGGTATATCAACCTCTAATTCAACATCCATGGTATCCAATTGTTGTCCCAAGTATTGGGGCTTTTCGATCTCGTCCTCTTGGTATGCTGGGTCTCCAACATTGAATGTATTTTTAGATTTAATCTTGCATACTGCCCACTAGTCAAATCGATCTCTACGATGCGTTGGGTAGCTTATATAGTAGACTTGAACAGCCTGACTTGCTATCACAAACACGTCAGACCCTCTATACCTCCTGCGATGATTTATTTCGACGAATCCAAATTGTTTATCGATTCTCCAACCGATATTTGGTGTCGTATCGAACCACTCACATTTGAACATCACAATATGCATATCATATGGGGCACTATATTGTAAATCTATAATATTCTGAAGCACTTCATAATAGTCAAAGTCCGACTCATCGTCATAGATAGTGCCTCTTATGCAAACACCAAAATCCTTAGTACTGAAGTTGTCATTGACAAATTCGGTATTTATAGCATGCTGAGTTGCCTTAAACTTGAAGCCATTAACGACATAGCCTGGCCAAGTATTCGCATGCTTCTTCGGTCCCAATGCCAAATAACGAATGCTCTCATTTGTGAGTGTTGTTTCAGGCAATAAAACCTGTAAACAAATAATAATAATTTAAATGTTTTACTTTTATATATTTTAATGGTAGTCGCATAACATATTATCTCAGTTACTTACATATTTTTGAAACCAGGTCGGAAAGGTACAATCAACCTCTCTTTAAAGTCCCTCATCGGTAATATCGGGTGTCCTTATTTTGACTTTATCTCTAAATACACTGTTAGAAAGTGTAGTCACTTACTTCACCAAATTAGAGATTATAACAAGGTGTAGTCACTTACTTCTCCAAATCTCTCACTTCTTGTATGTCACAATTTAACAATACATATCGGTGCGCGGCATCATACTCATCGTCAGTCAAGTACCGATTCTTACTAGCACCAATAGGCTTGCCCCTAAAATTGAATATACTACCATCCTCAACTTCTTCGTCATTC
The DNA here is from genome assembly GCA_029216955.1 of Iris pallida. Lineage (NCBI taxonomy): Eukaryota > Viridiplantae > Streptophyta > Magnoliopsida > Asparagales > Iridaceae > Iris > Iris pallida. The sequence continues at coordinate 18,286,941 of JANAVB010040419.1, read as the reverse complement.
CTTTGAGGTCTATTTCGATTTGTCTCGATATGAGTATCGAAATAAATGGAGCAGAAGTTTGACACCTCCTCGATAAGATATGCTTCGCATGTCGAAGCCTCTATATGAGCCTTGTTGCAAACTTTCTTCTTTAGATGGTATAGGTACCTAGAAAGACAAATTATCTTGAGAATTGACAATGAATTATAAAATTCCACTTAAATTATATTGATTTTTATTTACCTTTCAAAGGGGTACATCCATCGATAATGAACAGATGCACCGACACGGGCTTCGTATGGTAGATGAATCGATAGATGCTTCATGCTGTCGAAAAAGCCCGGTGGAAATATTTTCTCTAACTTGCAAATTGTTAAGACAATCTTCTCCTCAAGTTCTACCATATGTTGCACCGTCAGCTTAGTTGAACAGATATCCCTGAAGAATGTAGACAGCTCGGCCAATGGAACCCATATAGCAGAAGGCAACAACTCCCTCAAAGCAATGGGTAGTAATCTTTCCATAAATACGTGGCAATCGTGACTCTTCATTCCTGTTAGCTTGCGTTCATTGAGATCAATGCATCTAGACAAATTCGACACATAGCCGTCGGAAAATCTTAAAGTAGATATCCACTTGCAGATTATTAATCTATCTTCCTTGCTCAATGTATATGGCGCTATAGGCTTACTTAATTGTCGACCAACTCCCCTTTCTATCAAGTTTAGATCATGACGTTTGCATATCTCGGCCATGTCTTGTCTTGCTTTTGGATTGTCCTTCGTCTTTCCTTTAACATCCATGACGGTATTGAAGACATTATCGAACACATCCTTTTCGATATGCATGACATCAAGATTATGCCTTATAAGATTATCTTTCCAATAAAGCAAGTCCCAGAAAATACTCCGTTTGGTCCAGTTATGGCTTTGTCCGAACCCCTCGACACGATTGTTCGATCGATCTTCCATTGTGGTGGACAATTCCTTTACAACTTCCCAAATATCGTATCTCGACAATCTAGCAGGAGGATCAAGAAATTCTTGTTTTTCGTATCAGTATCCCGACAATATAGTCCGATACTCCGATCGGTATCGGTATCGGCCGATACTTTAATAAATTATTAATATTAATAATTTATTAATAGCTTTTTTTTTCGATACCAAAAAATCTGATACTCCGATCCGAAACCACCGATATTACCGATACCCCCGATGCCGATACTCATAGGGATAGTCCGATACCGATACCGGGACATGCCAAACTGTATCAGTATCGGACAGTATCTGATCGGTATCGGTCAGTATCGGGTATCGGTCAGTATCGGAGCGGGACATGCCAAACTGTACCGGTATCGGTCAGTATCGGTTCGATACCGATTCCGATACCGATTTCGATACCCCCCTCCCTCGATCCGCTACTCATAGGATTGGTCCGATCTGAAACCACCTATACCCCCTCCCCCGATCTGATAGTCCGATTCAAAACCACCGATACTCATAGGAATGGTCCGATCCGAAACCACTGATACCCCCCCACCCCTTCCCCTACCCCGCCACACAGCAAACCCCCCCTCCACCTCTCCCACCCCCCCCGACAGCAAACCCCCACCCCACCCCCTCCCCCCCGACAGTAAACACCCACCCCCCTCCCCCTCACCCCCCGACAGCAAACCCTAAACCCTACTCCTGCCCCCCGCCTCGCACCCAACACCATCTACCCCCCACCCCCCACACTCCTTCCCTCACCGCCGGCCCCAGCGAAAGCCGGCCCCCCACCCGAAACCCTACCCCTGCCCCGAAACCCTAAACCCTACCCTGTCCCCCGCCCTCAACAACCTTCCCTTTGCCCCCACTCCCTCCCCCCCACCCCGTCGGCCCCAGCGACAGCCGACCCCCCACCAACCCGAAAACCTATATGTTATGCTAAAGAGAGAGAGAGGGATGGAGGGAGAGAGAGAGAGCATACCTGAGAGAGAGAGAGACCCGTCGGAGAGAGCTTCGCCGGAGAACGTGTCCCGTCGGAGAGAGCTCGCCAGAGAGAGAGAGAGAGGGGGGGAAGAGAGAGAGTCTTTTTGGGGGGAATAAAAAATTTTCTCCGTCGGTTCAATTTAAGTTAGGTTACAGTATTTAGCGACGGATTACCGACGGATATATCCGTCGGTAGGTAGTCGGTAAATACCCACTAGATTACCGACGGAACGTCCGTCGCTAGATAGACGCTATTTTAGCACTCCATTTTTTTAGATTTTGTCGCCACAATGTGCGATATATTAGCGACGGACATCAATCCTCGCTAAATTTTTGTCAAATGAGCGACGGATGTGCGACTGATTTTGACGTAAAAAACTAAAAAATTATCCATTGCTTTCTGACAGTAGTCCGTCACAAGGTAGTCGCTAGTCCGTCGCTATGGCCGACGGATAGGATCCGTCGCTAATCTGCCGTCGCCAAATTGATGTATTTTAGTACTGAGGGTTTCATTCGATCTAGTACTTCTCCATAGGGAGCACGATTGCTCTTTGTGCCGAAGAAGGATGGTACAATCCGGTTGTGCATTGACTACCGGGCGTTGAATATCATCACCATTAAGAACAAATATCCTCTGTCTCGGATAGATGATTTGTTCGACCAGTTGAGTGGGGCAAAGGTATTTTCTTGGATAGATTTGAGATCCGGTTACCACCAGGTGAAAGTCAGGGCTGAAGACGTCCAGAAGACTGCGTTCAATACGAAGTATGGGCAGTACAAGTTTTTGGTGATGCCATTTGGTCTCACAAATACGCCAGCTATCTTTATGAACTTGATGAATAAGACATTTCACCAGTATCTGGATAAGTTTGTCATGGTGTTTATCGACGACATCCTGATATACTCGAAGTCACCGGAAGAACATGCAGAGCACTTGCGGACAGTTTTGGGGATTCTGAGGAAGGAGAGGTTGTATGCCAAATTATCGAAGTGCGAGTTCTTTTTAGACCGAGTGGAGTTTCTCGGTCATGTGGTCGCTGAGAGGGGATCTCAGTGGATCCCAGGAAGATTACTGCCATCGAGACATGGAAGGCTCCGACATCGGTTTTAGAGATCAGGAGCTTCTTAGGATTAGCAGGCTATTATAGAAAGTTTGTCCAGGACTTTGCTAGAATAGTTGAACCCTTGACGAAGCTGACGCGGAAGGATGCAGAGTACATCTGGTCAGAGGACTGCCAGGCAGCATTTGAGGAGCTGAAGAAGAGGCTGACGACCGCTCCAATTCTGACATTACCTTCAGGATCTGGAGGTTTCACCATTTACAGCGATGCTTCGAGAAAGGGGCTAGCATGTGTCTTGCAGCAGCATGGAAAAGTGATTGCTTATGCATCTAGGCAATTACGGACTCATGAACAGAACTATCCTACCCCCAACCTAGAGTTAGCTACTGTAATCTTTGCACTCAAGTTGTGGAAACACTACTTATACGGGGAGTAAGTGGCAATCTTTACTGACCACAAGAGCTTGAAGTATGTGTTCACACAGAAGGAGCTGAACATGAGGCAAAGAATATAGTTGGAGTTGATGAAGGACTTCGACATCGATTTACAGTATCACCTCGAAAAGGCAAATATGGTGGCGGATGCGCTGAGCAGGCATCCGATGGCATGGTATCTGATGATAGACCGACATTTGCAGAAAGATCTAGAGAAGCTCGGTATCGAGATGGTTCGGCCAGGATCAGTGATAAAGATGATGGTGCTAGACATTCAGTCAGGTCTGATGGAGCAGATCAAGGAGACTCGGTCTACAGATGAGAGCCGCTGCAGACTTAGAGTCCAGGCCTTAGCTGGATTGCTTGATGACTTCACCATAGTAGAGGATGGATCCTTGAGGCTCGGCAGCCAGTTATACGTGCCGAAGGGTGAGGTGATAAAGGTAGTCTTGCAGGAGGCACACCGATCACGATATTCTATTCACCCCGGTGCCAACAAGATGTACCGTGACTTACGGGAATATCTTTGGTGGCATGGGATGAAGAGAGATGTATCACGCTTCATTTTGAGATGCCTAGTTTGCCAGCAGGTCAAGGTGGAGCGTCAGAGGCCAGCTGGTCTATTACAGCCGTTACCCATTCCCGAGTGGAAGTGGGAAAATATTACGATGGACTTCGTCTCAGGAATTCCTCATTCCCAAGGAAGGAAGGATGCCATATGGGTCATCGTTGACAGGCTGACGAAGTGTGCTTACTTCATACCCTTCAAGGTGGGGCTCTCCACCGACAAGTTGGCGGAGCTATACATGCAGCAGATAGTTCGCTTGTACAGAGTTCCAGTAAGCATCGTATTGGAACGGGACAACAGATTCACGTCCCATTACTAGAGGAGCTTGTAGGAGGAGTTGGGCAGTCGGCTCAAGTTCAGTATAGCGTACCACCCACAGACTGATGGACAGTCCGAGTGGACGATTTAGACGCTCGAGGACATGTTGAGGACTTGTGTGCTGGACTTTGGCGAATCATGGAAGAGCCATCTGCACTTGGTAGAGTTTTCATACAACAACAGCTACCAAGCCAGCATCGGTATGTCTCCATTCGAGGCACTATATGAACGACGATGCCGTACACCGCTCTTTTGGGATGATGTTGGGGATAGAGTTATGCTTGGGCCAGAGATGATTACTGATGCAGCAGAGAAGGTCAGGATGATCAGAGACAGACTTAGAGTTGCTCTAGACAGGCAGAAACACTAGGCCGATGCTAGTCGCAGACCGATGGAGTTCGCTGACGGAGATATGGTATTGATGAAGATATCACCTACTAGAGGGACGATTCGGTTTGGACGAGGCGACAAGTTGAGCCCCAGATACATTGGACCGTTCGAGATACTCGGCAGGATCGGAGAGGTAGCTTACAGGGTTGCACTTTCACCCAACCTAGCAGGAGTTCACGATGTCTTTCATGTGTCTCAGCTAAGGAGATACGTTCCAGACCCCAGCCATGTGCTAGATCATTCAGAATTGGAGATGGGACCGAGTCTTGCGGTTAATGAGCAGCCAGTAGAGATATTGGACCGGAGGGAGAAGAGGCTAAGGAACAAAGTCATACCCTTGGTCCGAGTAACTTGGAGTCGTCACTCTCCGGTAGAATCTACTTGGGAGAGGGAGTCGGACATGAGGGAGAGATATCCTTACTTGTTCGACCCACCAGCCGCGAGGGAACCATCCGTTCCTGCTTGATACCTGTCACGACCCGCACCCTAGAGTAAGGGCACGAGAAGTGGGTACGTCCAGCCTACGCTGCAGTGTCGGTGGTAGAACGCTGTCCTAGGTTACTATCTAATCAACAACTCACGCAATTATATAATGTACTTGTCAAATCTCAACTCCGAACGGAGGACAAGTATAGATATAATAAAATCTCAATCATAGTCTACGAACGATAAGATAACACAGAAGTTTATAACTAAAGATTAAACAACAACAATTATAAACTACTAAATAATAATATCTCAAACAAACTCAAATACAAACTCATATCTCAAGTTATTACACTTCAAGTTCTAAAACATAAAAACTAAACCAAGTCTACTAGCTAGTCTCCCGATCACTCCTGAGTGTCACGGCCATAGGTAGCTAAGCCATCTCCTGCTCCAAGGCAAGTAGGGCAAATGTCCTCAGGGTAATCATCTGTAATATTTTCAACAGGTCTAGTCAGGACAGGAACGAGTACAATTCATCAAAAAATCCCAAGTAAATGACAGAAAACTATAAAGCAGTTATAGACAGTTGTATTGATGAACATGGCAGTTTGTATGAGTAATGATGTAAAGAAACAGTTAAGGTACAAGGAATCAAGGTAACTAAACAAGAGGAGAAGCATGGCAATGAAGACTGTAAAACAAGATCTAGCTGAACTAGAGTAAAATGATATAAGTCCAGACAGTACAATGTAAGTCGAGTGTAATCCCAATGTGAGTCTAATACAAGAAGAGTCGAATGTGATTCCAGTACAGTATGAGTCGAATGTGATTCTAATCATTGTTCTAATAAGGTGATTCGAATAAGGTGATGCGAATAAGGTGATTCGAATAAGGTGATACGAATAAGGTGATTCGAATAATGATTCACATGATGATCTAACAATAATTCGAATAAATTCTCCAAGTGTGTTTTAAAATATCGAGTTCGACATGTAAACGGCTGTAGGTAATACGGCACACCCTACACTGATCTGGTAAGGGATGGCTATCGTTCGAATATCATTCACAGAGGGGTAATTCGAATAGGGGGATATGTCTACATGTCTAATCAGTATTTCCCCGCCCAGTCTAATACAAATGAATCCATAATCCAACACATAAGACGAATACAAGTCCAACCTGTCACGCCCCAGTTCTGGAATACGGGAACGTATACGGCCAGCTACACCGTATAAGGTACGAATACGCTATACGGTGATGACGGATGTCCAGCCTGGTTGGGTATCCTAGCATGCAATCAATCTATGGCCTAAATCCGATCTCATATCCACAGGTAAATCACAATGAAACAATATCAAGAGAGATAATCACATGAAAAACAGGAAATACTCATATGAAAATCTGGAATCTACAGTACAGGATAATAATGTAGACAAGTATACCTTCCCACAGTTCCTAGCATGGTCTGGAACTGAAGCACACCCTCCAAGTCAAGTCTGGAAGATCCACCAGGTCGGTCTCAGATAATCTGGGAACAATCCAGGGTTGGTCAGGCCAACCGCAGCAAGTACCAGAAAGGAAGGCTCAAGGACGGGCGAAGAAAACCAGCAGGATAAAATATGACAAAAATAACATCTAAAAACAGTAAATAAAGGTAAGGGATCGTGCGGTACCAACGCACGATAACAATCCACAAGTATAGTGAAGCTAACACAATCACAATCTCCCTAGCATCCACTAACACCTGCATTGCCAGCTGGAAATCAATATCAGCTGGGTAGCAGGCAACAAGCCAAACAACACAGAAGGACAAACGGCCACATAATGCCTACGACTTGCTATTATTAGCTAACTAGGGTTATCACAGGCCTAATTACTAACAAGATGCAATAAGACTTCAAAGTCCAGCTCCTGCTTGCTATTACCCGAATGGCCCCAGCAAAAGAAAAAGATAGATATAGCAGGCACAATGCAGTAAGATACATGTGCCCTAAAGAGTGCCACACTCGACGGAGGGCTGGGAATGCGCTCATCCCGACGGATAGCAACAAATCCCTAGTATATATATAGATACATAGGGCCGGGGTCAGACAAGCAACAGGTCACTGGGAAGTCCCCATGAACTACATGATTAATCTAGTTATTAGCCTAGTCAGTTTCATTATGGATCCCTGACCGTGGTACTCAGGGATCTATGTCCTAGACATGATGCAAGACAAGACTGGACTGGTGGCTTATACAAGCACAATCAAGAGAAATCAACTACGGTGTCAAGACGGGGTCATGCTGAGCAAGTCAGGACTAGCTGTCGCAACAGCAATCAAGAGTAAACATGTCATGTCGAGAGTACTAGTCAGGAGTGTGCCACCACGGGCCACTATCAAGAATCAAGAGTATACATGCCAGGTTTACTGTCAAGTCCAGAGTGCTAGTCAGGAGTGCACCTCTACGGGCCACTAATCAAGAATCAAGACAGGTCCAGGTCATCGTGTAATACCAGGAACAAGGTCAAACCTATCAGTCACAAGAAGTTACATGTCCAAATCGTGACATGGATATCAAGTCGGTTACATGATCAAAATCTCTACTATAATAGTCTCTCAAGTACACATGGGAACCTACAACTCAAATCATCAAGTCGGTCCATCCACCAGATCAATCTAGCAAGGGTCTCCCATCAATGATGGAGTGAATATCACGTCAATAAAGACAACCACCAAATACCAAGCTCATTCCCATAACAATGCTAGGCCCTCTGACTCACAAGAATCCTCCAAGTCAATGATCACAAGCCACTAGAAAACAAGCCCCTCAACTACCAAGACAAAACAATCAAACCAGGTTCTCCAACTACCGGAATACACAAAGGTACCAGGTTTTTGGGCGTTCGGGAAGTCGAGTAAAAATCATATAATAATACCCTCGATATTCTCCTCGTTCCCCGAAATATTCGAAATCACCAAAATCCAAGAATCCACATAGATCCACCAAGTCAATATCCCGAGATCGTACTCTCCATAATACTCAATCCTCAGTCATATCCACAAGTCACAACTCCCAATACATAGGACAACTGTCAGCTCTATCTGACTAGGCTAGGACAACCCCTAGGATAAAAGGTCAGGGGACAACAGTCCGGTAATAAATATCGCCGGAAGTGGCAAGGATTACATGGACCGCTCTGGAGCAAATCCACAACCCTTAAACCAAACAAGGACCAGGGTTGCAGACCGTCTCCCGAGTGGAACAGCTCTCCTTACGCTATCCGACGGACATGACAGATCAGGAGCTAGGCGACTGATCTAGTCTGGAGTCTACCTAGCAAGCAATGGGATCAGGTATACCATAGCAAGGTGAACAGGCACGAGCCAAGTCCAGCAAACCAAAGGAATAGTTCTGCCTAATCCTTCGAACCAAATTCCCGATCGAGAATTTTGGAAGAATCCGGCAGAGTCTCCTCTGTATTCTGGACAGAAGCTCCCAGCGAGTTGGGGCTAAAATCCACGCGACGCAACCCGCCGCGGAATCGCAGAATCGTAGACTGAGAACACTAGGTCTCAGCTACCAGCAGTACTATGATGCGTACTGGGAACAAGTCGATAGCCGAGAACACTAAGTCTCGGCCTCCAGCAGCACTACGATAAGTACTGGAAATCAATCGAACCCGAGACCACTAATGTCTCGGCCTCCAGCAGCACTACGATGCGTACTGGGCGCCAAGCCAACATGCATAATAATAAAATAACCGTCTCGTAGGGCGCACCACAACACATGCCCATAAATCCCTAACCCAAGCACAATCACAGCCACAAGTAAAGTTAGCCAGAGCCGTTACCCGACCACGAGTCGGACACGGGGCACATGGGGACAATCTGTACAAGTGAGTCGTGCTCGTGTCCTCGGAGGTGTGGATGACCCATCCGAGTCGGCCGATACGGTCTATCCCAGTATCGGACCAAGCTAGTCTAGGTTATCATGGCAGTTCTACTGCTAAGCTACACTACTCATGATTATACAATTTTACAATAAATTAAATACAATAAAATCCAGGAGAGATGGCCAGAACCGCCGATGAGCAAGGGATACTTGCCTAGAGGGCTCGGCTAGGTAAGCAAGTCTTCGGCAGTCGCGATCCAAGCTAGCACGCCAATCGAGATCCTCAGAACACACAATAAACAATCATTAGAATTAATAATAAAATAATGACAATTCACGAAGAATGGCACGATGCTATACCGTACTTGTCCCGCAAGCAGCACAGGGATCTGGCACGAAAATCGAGGCACGCAGAACGATACGGGCACGCAAATCAAGACGCGCACGAGAATCGAGATGACTCGAATATCGAAACGAACAGGAGACATAAATGTGCACGTAAATCGAGACATGCACGTAGGATCGAGGAATCACGAATATCGAGATGGCACACGAATCACGCGACATGCAAATCGAGGTGAGCACGTAAATCGAAACGACCCAAAGTCCAAGGAACACGTAGATCGATGCAGCACACAAATCGAGGTGTGCACGCAAATAGATGCAGTGCAGAGTCTAATGCGGCACGCAAATCGAGGTGTGCACGCAACCGAGGTGGGCACAAAGGCCGGGGCACGAAAACCGAGACAATACTCAAATCAAGATGGCACGGTGCCCGAGGCAGCACGGGGCTCGAGGCGTCTCGCTGCCCAAGGCAACACGTAGATCTAGGTGCACGAAAACCAAGAGGGCGCACATAACAAGGTGCACGTGTCCCAAGAGGCTCGTGCCCCAAGGCAGCACACATACTATGGCAACCCAAGTCAAGTGGCACGTACACCGAGGTGCATGTAAATCAAAACTGATCACGTATACCGAGGCGTACGTGCCCCGAAGTGTACGGGGAACGAGGGCACACATGCCGAGGGGGCTCACTGCTTGAGCAGCGCGGGGCCCAAGGGCGTTCCACCGCTCGAGGCTGGCGCTGCCCCCGAGCACGGCGGCTCGCCGGACAGAGGCAAAGAGGGAAAGGAGGAGCAGATATGTGGGGAGGAAGAGCCGTCGGGGTCGGCCAGGCTCCGACGGAGGGGAGGAGACAGAGAGGAGAGGCCGGAGGAGCTCACCGGGGTCAGTCGGGCCGGGGCAGCTCCGCAACAGAGAAGAACAGCAGCAGAAGGAGGAGCTCCGGCCAGGCAGGCCGGGAAGAGGGCGGCGGCCACGAGTGGTGGTGGTCGCGGCGGAGGGAGGCGGGGGGCCGCGGAGGAGAGGGTGGAGACGACGGCGACGCGGCTCCTGGAAGAGGGGACGGAGGAGAAGGAGAAGAAGACGATGGTGGGGGCGGCGGTGGCTGGAAGTCGTGGTGGTGGTGGCTGATGGCGGAGACGACGATGATGGTGAAGGAGACGACGGTGATAGTGGTGCTGGTCGAAGTGGTGGCGGGGCTGGTGGGGAAGGTGGTCGGAGATGGAGGGAGGGTCGGAGATCGAGTGGGGAGGAGGAGGAGACAGAAAGCGAGCGAGAGAGAGAGTAAGGGAGGAGAGAGGGGGAGCTCGGGAAGGGGACTGGGGAGAGGGAGGAAGAGTGAGTAAGAGAGAGAGCTGAGAGAGAGAGGGGATTTGGGGGGGTTCTCTAGGGAAGAGAGAGAGGGAAGATTTCGGGAGAGAGAGAGAGGTGAGAGAGGGAAAGGTGAGAGAGGAGAGAGGGAGTGGGTGAGTGATGTGAGGGGTGATTTGAGTAAAGAGAGAGGGGGTTAGGTAAGATATTTTGGGAGGGTAGATTGGGAACAAGAAAATTAATAATAACATTAATAATAATAGGAAAAATTCATCTCCAATAATTAAATAATAAAATTTCAAATATACCCCAAAATTAAAATCCTCCAAAATACAAAATACAGTCAAAATACAGTCATATACCTATTTTCAAAAATAGGGATCTGACATCCTACCCGCCTTACAAAAATTTCGTCCTCGAAATTTCAGAATTATCAAAATAGGGTTTTCATAACTAGTACATATATATCTGCCATGAAAACTCTACCCACCTTACATAAATCAAGTAATACAATAAGAAATGAACAAAATCTCAATATGAAAACATCAAAGAGAACAAGGTCTAGCTTAAATAAATCAACTCGCAAGGTAAATCGAAAACATCGAAAGAATCTCGAAAATCAAAGTCTCGCATACACGAAATAACCCCATAAATCAAAACAAGTATAGAATGTCGAAAACAATGTCAGAAAACGTAAAATCCCAACTGCATAAAGAAAAATAATAAGTCCGCATAAAATCATAAATTACAGGATATCTGTCTCGAACCGATGACCGTAGTTCCTAATATCCGAAAAAAATGTGTCATGATCATTCCTTGCCACGCCATCCGGAATGGCTGCAAAAGATTCACCATGACACTATAATCGAGCGGCTGCAACTTTCGTTACCATGCCGTCAAGGTATACTAGGGTCACCCGGTACTCTCGATAAATACCCAAAAACGAATCAAATCCATATAACTCACATATCCAAATCACTGAAAAATCACAAAATCTCTAATAATGTAATGAGAGTCCTAGAAAATAATCAAAATCCAAAATCCAGATGAATCGTAACACACATCCAAAAATATCTTCAATATTAACCACAAGATAACTTTTCTAGGAAAATACTCCATACCGTAGGAAAATACTCCAAACCAAGGATCCATATCAAAATATAATGTATAGCAAGTATATCTATAATCAAAATAATATCTGAAATAGATAATCACGAGTGCGGAACTGTCCGAAATCAATAAAGCCGAATTGATACGAGAATATCCCTCGGATACTCAACAAATGCTGAAATATCCGATCTCAGAGTCCAGACGAAATCTTCTTTCTACAGTAATCCAGCCAACGCTCGAAGAGGGCGATAATGATACTAAGTCAACACGAAGTCAACGCACGAAAGGGATAACAAGAAATCAACCAAGGCAAAACACCGGTAGAGAGTACAGAACCCAAGATAAATAATCATATAACCCAAATGATGGAGATAACATCTCATCAAATAAGGTGATTGACATAACCAACTATAGGATCATATCTATCAAACAAGGATCAAAGGTAGATAACACGAATAAGACATGGCCAAGCAAGATAGGTCCAAGTAGAGATGATGACCAGTTCACAGGTTCAAGGGAGCGAAGGACAAGTGTAACAAGTGGGAATACCAAGGAATAGTGGACTGAGATCAATAATCATATGATACCCAACAATATCTTAAAACGAGACCTGCATGGGCCACCACTAAAACTATGTCATGCCCCAGTTCTGGAATACGGGAACGTACACGGCCAGCTACACCGTATAAGGTACGAATACGCTATACGGTGATGACGGCTGTCCAGTCTGGTTGGGTATCCTAGCATGCAATTAATCTATGGCCTAAATTCGATCTCATATCCACAGGTAAATCACAATAAAACAATATCAAGAGAGATAATCACATGAAAAACAGGAAATACTCATATAAAAATCTGGAATCTATAGTACAGTATAATAATGTAGACAAGTATACCTTTCCACAGTTCCTAGCATGGTCTGGAACTGAAGCACACCCTCCAAGTCAAGTCTGGAAGATCCATCGGGTCGGTCTCAGACAATCTGGGAACAATCCAGGGTTGGTCAGGACAACCGCAGCAAGTACCAGAAAGGAAGGCTCAAGGACGGGCGAAGAAAACCAGCAGGATAAAATATGACAAAAATAACATCTAAAAACAGTAAATAAAGGTAAGGGATCGTCCGGTACCAACACACGATAACAATCCACAAGTATAGTAAAGCTAACACAATCACAATCTCCCTAGCATCCACTAATACCTGCATTGCCAGCTGGAAATCAATATCAGCTGGCTAGCAGGCAACAAGCCAAACAACACAGAAGGACAAGCGGCCACACAATGCCTACGGCTTGCTGTTATTAGCTAACTAGGGTTATCACAGGCCTAATTACTAACAAGATGCAATGAGACTTCAAAGTCCAGCTCCTGCTTGCTACTACCCGAATGGCCTCAGCAAAAGAAAAAGATAGATATAGCAGGCACACTGTAGTAAGATATATGTGCCCTAAAGAAGTGCCACACTCGACGGAGGGCTGGGAATGCGCTCATCTCGACGGATAGCAACAAATCTCTAGTATATATATATAGATACATAGGGCCAGGGTCAGACAAGCAACAGGTCACTGGGAAGTCCCCATGAACTACATGATTAATCTAGTTATTAGCATAGTCAGTTTCATTATGGATCCCTGACCGTGGTACTCAGGGATCCATGTCCTAGACATGATACAAGACAAGACTGGACTGGTGGCTTATACAAGCACAATCAAGAGAAATCAACCACGGTGTCAATACGGGGTCATGCTGAGCAAGTCCGGACTAGCTGTCGCAACAGCAATCAAGAGTAAACATGTCATGTCGAGAGTACTTGTCAGGAGTGCGCCACCACGGGCCACTATCTAGAATCAAGAGTATACATGCCAGGTTTACTGTCAAGTCCAGAGTGCTAGTCAGGAGTGCACCTCTACGGGCCACTAATCAAGAATTAAGACAGGTCCAGGTCATCGTGTAATACCAGGAACAAGGTCAAACCTATCAGTCACATGTCCAAATCGTGATGGATATCAAGTCGGTTACAAGATCAAAATCTCCACTATAATAGTCTCTCAAGTACACATGGGAACCTACAACTCAAATCATCAAGTCGGTCCATCCACCAGATCAATCTAGCAAGGGTCTCCCATCCATGATGGAGTGAATATCACGTCAATAAAGACAACCACCAAATTCCAAGCTCATTCCCATAACAATGCTAGGCCCTCTGACTCACAAGAATCCTCTAAGTCAATGATCACAAGCCACTAGAAAACAAGCCCCTCAACTACCAAGACACATCAATCAAACTAGGTTCTCCAACTACCGGAATACACAAAGGTACCAGGTTTTTGGGCGTTTGGGAAGTCGAGTAAAAATCATATAATAATACCCTCAATATTCTCCTCGTTCCACGAAATATTCGAAATCACCAAAATCCAAGAATCCACATAGATCCACTAAGTTAATATCCCGAGATCGTACTCTCCATAATACTCAATCCTCAGTCATATCCACAAGTCACAACTCCCAATACATAGGACAACTGTCAGCTCTATCTGACTAGGCTAGGACAACCCCTAGGATGAAAGGTCAAGGGACAACAGTCCGGTAATAAATATCGTAGGAAGTGGCAAGGATTACATGGACCACTCTAGAGCAAATCCACAACCCTTAAACCAAACAAGGACCAGGGTTGCAGACCGTCCCCTGAGTGGAACCGCTCTCCTTACGCTATCCGATGGACAAGACATATCAGAAGCTAGGCGACTGATCTAGTCTGGAGTCTACCTAGCAAGCAATGGGATCAGGTATACCATACCAAGGTGAACAGGCACGAGCCAAGTCCAGCAAACCAAAGGAATGGTTCTGCCCAATCCTTCAAACCAAATTCCCGATCGGGAATTTTGGAAGAATCCGGCAGAGTCTCCTCTGTATTCTGGACAGGAGCTCCCAGCGAGTTGGGGCTAAAATCCACTCGATGCAACCCGCCGCGGAATCGTAGAATCGCAGACTGAGAACACTAGGTCTCAGCTACCAGCAGCACTATGATGCGTACTGGGAACAAGTCGATAGCCGAAAACACTAAGTCTCGGCCTCCAACAGTACTACGATACGTACTGGAAATCAATCGAACCCGAGACCACTAATGTCTCGGCCTCCAGCAGCACTACGATGCGTACTGGGCGCCAAGCCAACATGCATAATAATAAAATAACCGCCTCACAGGGCGCACCACAACACATGCCCATAAATCCCTAACCCAAGCACAATCACAGCCACAAGTAAAGTTAGCCAGAGCCGTTACCCGACCGCGAGTCGGACACGGGGCATATGGGGACAATCCGTACAAGTGAGTCGTGCTCGTGTCCTCGGAGGTGTGGATGACCCATCCGAGTCGGCCGATACGGTCTATTCCAGTATCGGACCAAGCTAGTCTAGGTTATCATGGCAGTTCTACTGCTAAGCTACACTACTCATGATTATACAATTTTACAATAAATTAAATATAATAAAATCTAGGAGAGATGGCAAGAACTGCCGATGAGCAAGGGATACTTGCCTAGAGGGCTCGGCTAGGTAAGCAAGTCTTCGGCAGTCGCGATCCAAGCTAGCACGCCAATCGAGATCTTCAGAACACACAATAAATAATCATTAGATTAATAATAAAATAATAACAATTCACGAAGAATGGCACGATGCTATACCGTACGGGTCCCGCAAGCAGCGCAGGGATCTGGCACGAAAACCGAGGGACGTGGACCGATACGGGCACGCAAATTGAGATGCACACGAGAATCGAGATGACTCGAATATCGAGACGAACAGGAGACATAAACGTGCACGTAAATCGAGACGTACACGTAGGATCGAGGAATCACGAATATCAAAATGGCACACGAATCACGCGACACGCAAATCGAGGCGAGCACGTAAATCGAAATGACCCAAAGTCTAAGGAGTACGTAGATCGATGCAGTACACAAATCGAGGTGTGTACGCAAATCGATACGGTTCAGAGTCCAATGCGGCACGCAAATCGAGGTGTGTACACAACCGAGGTAGACACAAAGGCCGGGGCACGAAAACTGAGACAACACTCAAATCAAGATGGCATGGTGCCCGAGACAGCGCGGGGCTCGAGGCATCCGCTGCCCAAGGCAACACGTAGATCTAGGTGCACGAAAACCAAGAGGGCACACATAATGAGGTGCACGTATCCCAAGAGGCTCGTGCCCCAAGGCAACACACATACCAAGGCAGCCCAAGTCAAGAGGCACGTACACCGAGGTGCACGTAAATCAAAACTGATCACGTACACCGAGGCACACGTGCTCCGAAGTGTACGGGGAACGTGGGCACACATGCCGAGGGGGCTTGCTGCTCGAGCAGCACGGGGCCCAAGGGCGTCCCGCCGCTCGAGGCTGGCGCTGCCCCCGAGCACGGTGGCTCGCCGGACAGAAGGAAAGAGGGAAAAGAGGAGCAGATATGTGGGGGGGAAGAGCCGTCGGGGTCAGCCAGGCTCCGGCGGAGGGGAGAAGACAGAGAGGGGAGGCCGGAGGAGCTCACCGGGGTCAGTCGGGCCGGGGCAGCTCCGCGACAGAGAAGAACAGCAGCAGAAGGAGGAGCTCCAGCCAGAAAGGTCGGGAAGAGGGCGGCGACCACGAGTGGTGGTGGTCGCGGCGGAGGGAGGTCGGGGGCCGCGGAGGAGAGGGTGGAGACAACGGCGACGCGGCTCCTGGAAGAGGGGGCGAAGGAGGAGGAGAAGAAGACGATGGTGGGGGCGGCGGTGGATGGAAGTCGTGGTGGTGGTGGCTGATGGCGGAGACGACGATGATGGTAGAGGAGACGACGATGATAGTGGTGCTGGTCGAAGTGGTGGCGGTACTGGTGGGGAAGGTGGTCGGAGATGGAGGGAGGGTCAGAGATCGAGTGGGGAGGAGGAGGAGACAAAAAGCGAGCGAGAGAGAGAGTGAGGGAGGGGAGAGGGGGAGCTCAGGAAGGGGACTGGGGAGAGGGAGGAAGAGTGAGGAAGAGAGAGAGAGCTGAGAGAGAGAGAGAGAGGGGATTTGGGGGGGTTCTCCAGGGAAGTGAGAGAGGGGAGATTTCGGGAGAGAGAGAGAGAGGTGAGAGAGGGAAAGGTGAGGAAGGAGGGAGGGAGTGGGTGAGTGATGTGAGGGGTGATTTGGGTGAAGAGAGAGGGGGTTAGGTTAGATATTTTGGGAGGGTAGATTGGGAACAAGAAAATTAATAATAACATTAATAATAATAGGAAAAATTCATCTCCAATAATTAAATAATAAAATTTCAAATATACCCCAAAATTAAAATTCTCTAAAATACAAAATACAGTCAAAATACAGTCATATACCTATTTTCAAAAATAGGGATTTGACACAACCAGCACATGAAGATACGAATAGGTGGTTCGAATAGTGATTTGTATGGTGATTCGAATAATAGAGGCAAGACGAGTAAGTATGTGTGTCGTATACATGGACTCAGTAATAACAATACATGTTTGTAACAAGAATCAAATAGAACTAACTAGAACTGAAGTACAGTAATTGACAAGTAAATGAAAGAACTATCAGAGAATATACTCGCCTGCTACTCTGAAAAGAGTAATGTAATATCAGATGTCTGCACCAGAGTCACAATATCCTAAATAGAGCAGTATGGGTTATAATGTGTTTAAAACAAGGTAAATGAAGTTTACGATACAATCTACATGATTTCTAGGCAAATCTAGGGCAAAGTCAACTCTAAGTCAAACCTGGTCAACTGTCTAGGTCAAACTAGGTCCAAATCAAACTTGGTCAACTCTGGGTCAAACCTGAGTCAACATCTAGTCAATCCTGAGCTATTGGGTCAAACCTTGGTTAATTCTAGGGTATGGTCAACTGTTGAGTCAAACCAAGTCAACCTTAAACTATTGGTCAACCATAAGGTCAACTAACATAGCCTATAGGGTAAAGCTCATTCTAGGCATATATACAATACATAATACACACACTACACTCACATTTATGCTTACTTTAAATATATATCATACACATACATATTTTCATATATGGATACTTGTATTACATCAAATAGGATACATGCATATCATGTTACATACTAGTATTCATACCTAACATTCATGCATTTATGTGTACATTACAATATGCATATACATAATATATATACATTCATTAGTTAGGATCCTTCAACTTATCATTCATGAAAGTAAAAGGAAAAACACTACCAAAATAACCAACTTTAGCGACGGCCACATCCGTCGCGAATCCGTCGGTAACATAAATTACCGACGGCATAGCGACGGATATTTGATGAAAATGGCCGTCGGGAAATACGTCGTCGCTAAAACTTGTCCGTCGCTAAGCCGTCGGGACAAATGGTTAACCGACGGACTAGCGACTGATTACCGACGGTTGCCTTTCAACGGATTAGCGACGGATTAGCGACTTGTTCCCGTCGGTTTACATGCCATATAATATTAAAATATCCGTCGCTAAGCCGTCGTAAATAGGTCGGTAAAAGCGTATCATAGAGGTTCCTGATACGCAAAATCGGTCGCTATTCCGTCGACATTCCGTCGTTAACCTCGACGTTATAGCGACGGAGTAGCGACGGGTAGGGCGTCGGCCTGGTTCTGGAAAGCTTCCATAATTCCAGAACCATGTCGACGGATAATGGGTCGCTAAGCCGTCGCTAGTCCGTCGTCATCCTCGACAGATTAGCGACGGATTAGCGACCCATTATCCGTCGCTAAGTCTCTGGAAACCTACCATATTTCCAGAACCATGTCGACGGATTTGCCGTCGCTAGGTAGTCGATATTCCGTCGCTAATATTAATTGTACCCAGTTAGCGACGGAAGTTCCGTCGCTAGTTGGTCGCTAGATCGTCGCTACCTGCAAATTTATTTCAACCAGTTAGCGACGGATTGTCCGTCGCTCGTTCGTCGGTAACTGCAAATATTTATATAACCCAGTTAGCGACGGATTTTTCGTCGCTAGTTAGTCGCTCATCGGTCGAAAAAAGATATATCCGTCGCTAATTAGTCGCTAGTCCGTCGCTAAATGCAACATTAATTAAAAAAAATTACAGAAACATTCTATTTTCTTTTCGTAAATATTACACATATTCATAATATCCAATATCCAAACATCTATGTACGATCAACAAATATCCAAATATCCAAATATCCAAATTCATAATATCCAATATCAAACAGAAATATCCAAACATCTATGTACAAATATCCAAACACAAATACACAAATTCATAATATCCAAACATTCATGTACGCTTCCAAAATATCCAGAATTCAAAATCCAAAAACAGTACAAATATCCAAAAATAGTACAAATATCATTGAGATGGATCGCGTCGTCGTTCGGCTCTGCGGATGTACTCTTCCACCATGTACGCCGGCACCTGGGACAACACATGCTCTGGAAGCGTGCGAAGCTGCTCTGGCGACATCAAGTCCATGAGCCCAATGAGCGCAGTATCCGGTACCAGGCGGACCTCGGCAGAACGGTCAAATGAATAACGTCCAGGGTCGAAAGGACCGGCAACCGCACTAGACGGACCGGGAGCAGACGGATCTGGACCGGGTACGGAAGGCGCTCCAGCACATCCGACATTAGACTCCGCATTTCCGACATATCGGAGGTGAGAGTCGCAAGCTGCGTCCTCATATCGTCCGACGGAGGCGCGGGAGGAGGCGGGGGCGGTAGATATCTCGGAGTCACGTCCTGCAACGACGCCGCCAGGGAACCTACGCCGTAGACGCGCCCTTTATTAAAGCCGCCGACAGACTCTACGAACACGTCGTCGTAGCGAGCGGCCATAGAAGAGGGCGTCTGGGTGGGCGTCGTTTCGCCGACAACCTCGGCAGGGGGCTCAATCTGACTAAGGGCCTCACGATATGCAGCCTATCCAATGAATGTGTTTATACTATAAGTTTTCCTAAGTTATAATCTAAATCCTATGTTTCCCTAAGTTATAATTTGAATCCTACGTTCACCTAATTAAGTTAACAATAATTATATTTCTAATATAAATCTCATAAACGTAATTACTTACATCAGTCGCCTGGGCCCTCGCGTCGACGAAGCTCCCGTCTGCCCGCCTCTTGTGTCTATGCAGGAATACATCGTAGGCGGTGACCGACTCCGGCTCTCTCCCCTCCTTTACCGCCCGTTGTGCCTGCATACGAAATATACGTCGAATTTAATTAACTACGTATATTAATAGTACCGAATTTAATAGTGAAATGAATTTACGGTATCTCACCAAATCTGCACGCGTCGCTGCGTGGGGCCTTGAACCTCCCGTATGCAGACCAGCGGCCTGTCTGCTCGCCTTCGCTTTCTCTAATTTCTTCCTGTACTGAGCAGTATTCATCTTATCCAACATCTGCTCGTAGTACTCCTTCCGGAGCCACTTCTTCCTCGAATGCGTCGTACGAACGTCGTACACCGCATCCCGTATCTTCTTCCCGGCGGCGGCTTTGTAGGCCTTGCGAATCAACTCCTCGCGATGGGGGGGCCACCAGAACGTCGTCTGACATACAAATTAAATTATCACGTAATTAAAAAATTAGTGGATTAAAGAATAATTAATAATTAACCAAAAGATATATATATACCTTCATCTCCTCGAGCCAGATGTACTGCATGTTCTGAGGCACCTCAGAAAAATTGAGGTAGGGGCCATGGTAGTTTTCCCGGATAATTTTCCTGAGTATCCGGGCAGCATCATACGGGAAAAACCTACAAAGAAGCAAAGACTGGATTATTAACTTGAATAAATGAAACAAATTTAATAAATTAACTTAAATTTACTTACGTATCACCCGCGGGCCATAGCTCTCGTCGGTTCTCGCCTATCGGCCTCTCTGGAGGCGTCGGAGGATCCGCGGGTCCGTGGATGTACTCACCGGTAGCAGGATGAAGCTGAATCCGGGGGTACTCCGGAGCCAATCCTGCAGTAACTGATGGTGTACCCGCTGGTGCATCCGGGGGCGGAACGGATCCGCTAGCGGATGGAGTCTCAGGCCTCGATGAAGATGAAGGTAGCGCAGAGATAGATCGACGGCGGGAAGAGTCTGTGGCCGGGCTCTCCAGGTTGGGATCGGAGGACTCTATATCCGGGGAATGTGGAAGGCGACCACGACCGCTACCACCACGACCGCTACCATCACGTCCACGACCAGTGCCGCTACCACCACGACCGCTACCATCACGTCCACGGCCAGTGCCGCTACCACCACGCCCACCACGGCCAGTACCGCCACCACCAGCACCACTACCATCACGTCCACGGCCACTGCCAGCAGCACGAGTGGTAGTGACCATGACCTGTAAATAGAACACATAAATATAATTAACAATATAGAAGTATAAATGAATATAAAACTGAACTAAAATATATATACCAGCAGCAGGGCGGCGAGTGCCGTCAAGACAATGAGAACTAAGAGTGCCATCTGTAAAAAGAAAATCATACAATAAGTAGATGATCGAACGACAAAAACATAAACTGAAATAAGAATGTGTCCGTCTAAACTGAATTCACTAAGTTAGTTGTAAGTGCTTCTAATATATACCGATATTTAATCTAATTATCGTTATCGTCCTCGTCCTCATCGTCATCGTCATCGTTCTCATCCTCATTCTCATCGTCGACTTCATCTATATCATCATCCTCATCGTCGACTTCATCTGTATCATCATCCTCATCCTCATCCTCATCCTCATCCTCTTCTTCTTCTTCTTCTTCTTCTTCTTCTTCAGGCTAAATACTTGGGACAAGACGCCTCTTTCTCCCCTGGTTGACAGCTAAGTCTTGTATATCAACCTCTTTCTCCCCTCTATTTTCCTCAGCATGAGGTATATCGACATCTTCCACGTCCATGGTATCCGACTGTTGTCCCATGTATTGGGGCTTCTCGATCTGGTCCTCTTGGTATGCTGGGTCTCCAACGTTGAATGTATTTCTAGATTTAATCTTGCATACTGCCCACCAGTCAAATCGATCTCTACGACGCCTTGGGTAGCTTGTATAGTAGACTTGAACAGCCTGACTTGCTATCGCAAACGTGTCAGACCCTCTATACCTTCTGCGATGATTTATATCGACGAATCCAAATTGTTTATCGATTCTCCAACCGATATTTGGTCTCGTATCGAACCACTCACATTTGAACATCACAATATGCATATCATATGGGGCACTATATTGTAAATCTACAATCTTCCGAAGCACTCCATAATAGTCAAAGTCCGGCTCGTCGTCATAGATGGTGCCTCTTATGCAAACACCAGAATTCTTGGTATCGAAGCCGTCATTGAGAAATTCGGCATTTATAGCATGCTGAGTTGACTTAAACTTGAAGCCATTAACGACATAGCCTGACAAAGTCTTTGCATGCTTCTTCGGTCCCAATGCCAAATAACGAATGCTCTCATTTATGAGTGTTGTTTCAGGCAATAAAACCTGTAAACATGTATTGATAATTTAAATATTTTAGCTGCATATATTTTAATAGTAGCCGCATAACATATTATCTCAGTTACTTACGTATTTACGAAACCAGGACGGAAAGGTACAATCAACCTCTCTTTGAAGTCCCTCATCTGTAATATATGGTGTCCTCATTTTGACTTCACCTCTAAATACACCGTTAGAGAGAATAAAAATAAGTGTAGTCACTTAATTCACCAAATTAGAGATTATAACGAGGCATAGTCACTTACTTCTCCAAATCTCTCACTTCTTGTATGTCACAATTTAACAAGACATATCGGTGAGCGGTATCATACTCATCGTCGGTCAACCACCGTTTCTTACTTGCCCCAATAGGCTTGCCCCTTAAATTGAATATACCTCCATCCTCAACGTCTTCTTCATTCCTTTGAGGTCTATTTCGATTTGTCTCGACATGAGTATCGAAATAAATGGAGCAGAAATTTGACACCTCCTCGATAAGATATGATTCGCATATCGAAGCCTCTATATGAGCCTTGTTGCCAACTTTCTTCTTTAGATGGTGTAGGTACCTAAAGAGACAAATTATCTTGAGAATTAACAATGAATTGTAAAATCCACTTAAATTTCACTTAAATTATATCGATTTTTATTTACCTTTCAAAGGGGTACATCCATCGATAATGAACAGATGCACCGACACGGGCTTCGTATGCTAGATGAATCGGTAGATGCTCCATGCTGTCGAAAAAGCCCGGTGGAAATATTTTCTCTAACTTGCAGATTGTTAAGACAATCTTCTCCTCAAGTTGTACCATATGTTGCACCGTCAGCTTAGTTGAACAGATATCCCTGAAGAATGTAGACAGCTCGGCCAACGGAACCCATACAGCAGAAGGCAACAACTCTCTCAAAGCAATGGGCAGTAATCTTTCCATAAACACGTGGCAGTCGTGACTCTTCATTCCCGTTAGCTTGCGTTCATTGAGATCAACGCATCTAGACAAATTCGAAACATAGCCGTCGGGAAATCTTAAATTAGATATCCACTTGCAGATTATTAATCTATCTTCCTTGCTCAATGTGTATGGCGCTATAGGCTTACTTAATTGTCCACCAGCACCCCTTTGTATCAAGTTCAGATGAGGACGCTTGCATATCTCGGCTATGTCTTGTCTTGCTTTTGGATTGTCCTTCGTCTTTCCTTTAATATCCATGACGGTATTGAAGACATTATCGAACACGTTCTTTTCGATATGCATGACATCAAGATTATGCCTTATAAGATTATCTTTCCAATAAGGCAAGTCCCAGAAAATACTCCGTTTGGTCCAGTTATGGCTTTGTCCGAACCCCTCGACACGATAGTTCGATGGATCTTCCATTGCGGTGGGCAATTCCTTTACAGCTTCCCAAATATCGTATCCCGAAAATCTGGCAGGAGGTTGAGAAAATTCTTGTTTTCCATATCTGAACGCGTCCTTATTCTTTCTCCAAGGATGGGTCGCGGGCAGAAATTGACGGTGACAGTCAAAGAAAGAAGTTTTTCCTCCATGCCTAAGGCGGAACGCCTTACTATTTTCCATGCATATCGGACAAGACATGTTGCCGTGCGTACTCCATCCCGACAGCATACCGTATGCTGGAAAATCATTGATTGTCCACATGAGTGAAGCTCTCATCTGAAAGTTCTGTTTCCTGGAAATATCATAGGTCGTGACGCCGATCTCCCACAGCTGTTTCAGCTCATCCACCAACGGCTGTAAATATATATCGATGTTCTTCGTCGGATTTTTAGGACCGGGTATGATAGCTGTCAGAAACATATAAGGAGTCTTCATACACATCCATGGTGGCAGATTGTAAGGGGTAAGAATGACCGGCCAGCATGAGTACTGAGATCCCGACTGTCCGAAAGGGGCGAAGCCATCAGCACATAGCGCCAGGCGTACATTTCTAGGCTCTGCAGCAAAATCTGGATGACACAAATCAAAATATTTCCACGCCTCTCCATCCGAAGGATGTGACAATTCTCCTTCGTCCTTTATGCGTTCTTCGCTGTGCCACGTCATGTGTTCTGCTGTATTTAGAGACATATACATCCTCTGCAAGCGCTTCGTGATCGACAAGTAATGCATATACTTGTAAGGACGTCGTTTTCTAGTCGACTTTCCTTTTCCTTGTACTGGCTTGTAACGATCCGCATTACAGAAGCTGCAACTTTCTGATATGCAATTCTCTTTGTAGTACAACATGCATCCGTTGCGACAACAATCTATCTTCTCGTACCCCAGTCCCAGTTGTCGGACCATCATCTTTGACTTGTAGAAGTTTTTTGGTAGCTCTTTTGATTCCTTCGGTAACACCTTCTTGATTACTTCTGTGATCCGATTATAGCAAGCTTGTGGCAAGTTAAAATCAGACTTTATGTTCAACAACCGCATCGTCACTGACAGTGCGGAATGAGTCTCACAACCAGGATATAGAGAAGTATCTGCGTCCTGAAACATGTCATAGAACTCCTTCGCCTCGGGATTAGGATCCTCCGGATCAAAATTAGGCCCTGCCGCATCATACACCATATCTCGTGCAAGGTTCTGCAGATCTCCATAATCAACAGAGCATCCGTGGTCTTCGATGACATCCGTTGCAGCATTATCATCAAAAGCATAAGTAGCATCTTCCGCAGCCTGTCTTTCCGAATATAGTTCACCTTGCGATGACCACAGGCCGTAATTACGTACGAAACCCTTACGGGTCAAATGATCTCTCACATTCACCACTTCTTCGTAACGTCTATTGTGACATTTAACACATGGACACTTAATTTTGTTACCGTCCATGTACTGAGCTTTGCTCATTGCATAATTAAGATATACTTCCACGCCTGCCTGAAAATCGTCACTCACACCAATTCTACTCTCGTGTTGCCGTTTGTACATCCATGTACGATCAACAAAATAACGACTCATCCTCAATTTGGATGTGAAAATCTGTATCGTAAGACAAACTAAACATAAGAATAGCCCGATACCGATACTCATAAATTTGGATTAGGGTTAGGATGTTAGATATAAGTAAACTAGGTGATGTAGAGTACAATATAGGGAACTGTGAATGGACTGAAAGTTGCACATGAGAAGGTTCAATGAAGGGCCCATAAATGGGTTCACATGATAAGTTAGTAAGAATCCACATCACTATACATACTCCCCCGTCTCAGGAGTGTGTCTGGCTCCTATTTAGAAGCAGGTCACAACATGTCCAGAATAGCAAAACAGAGCTCTACAATGTATATCGGTATCGGACTATTCCTACGAGTATTGGTATCGGCGATATCAATACTCGTGTGAATAGGAGATTGCAATATAAGTCTAAGCTATCTAGCTAACATGTATACTTGCATTTACATTGTATCATAACTTGTATCTAGTTACCTTGCTAATCATGTATATACTCTTAACATATATGTGAAGACACTATACTAACATGTATTTAAATCAAGGTTCAAAGTATCGGTATCGGAATCGGTATCGGACTACATATTCCTACGAGTATTGGCATCGGCGATATCAATACTCGTGTGAATAGGAGATTGCAATATAAGTCTAAGCTATCTAGCTAACATGTATACTTGCATTTATATTGTATCATAACTTGTATCTAGTTACCTTGCTAATCATGTATATACTCTTAACATATATGTGAAGACACTATACTAACATGTATTTAAATCAAGGTTCAAAGTATCGGTATCGGAATCGGTATCGGACTATATATTCCTACGAGTATTGGCATCGGCGATATCAATACTCGTGTGAATAGGAGATTGCAATATAAGTCTAAGCTATCTAGCTAACATGTATACTTGCATTTACATTGTATCATAACTTGTATCTAGTTACCTTGCTAATCATGTATAAACTCTTAACATATATGTGAAGATACTATACTAACATGTATTTAAATCAAGGTTCAAAGTATCGGTATCGGAATCGGTATCGGACTATATATTCCTACGAGTATTGGCATCGGCGATATCAATACTCGTGTGAATAGGAGATTGCAATATAAGTCTAAGCTATCTAGCTAACATGTATACTTGCATTTACATTGTATCATAACTTGTATCTAGTTACCTTGCAATATAAGTCTAAGCAATCTAGTATTGGTATCGGCGATATCGGTAGTATCGACGGTATCGGATCGAAGTATCGGATTTTTTTGGTATTGGAAAATAAATAATTATTAATAAATTATTTACATTTAAAAACATATAATTTATACATTTAGGCATAATTTTAAGTGTTTTAAGTATTATTTCTTAGTAGTTTTGAAATTAAATAAAATTAAATTAAATGAAATAGTATTATTTCTTAGGATCGGGACATGTCAAACCGTATCCGTATCGGGGAATGCAATCCATTCCCCACCCCCCCGACCCCCCTGCCCCCATTCAACACCCCCCCCCCGACCCCCCTGCCCTCTCCATTACCCACCCCCCCGACCCCCTGCCCCCATTCCCCACCCCCCCGACCCCCCTGCCCTCTCCACCCCCCACCCCCCGCCCTCCGACCCCCCTGCCCCCATTCCCGACCCCCCCCGACCCCCCTGCCCCCATTCAACACCCCCCCCGACCCCCTGCCCTCTCCACCCCCCACCCCTCGACCCCCCTGCCCCCATTCCCCACCCCCCCGACCCCCCGACCCTCATTCCCCACCCCCCCCACCCCCTGCCCCCATTCCCCACACCCCCCCGACCCCCTGACCCCATTCACCACCCCCCCGCCCTCTCCACCCCCCGCGAAGCCGACCCCCCCCCCACTCCCCCCCCGGCCCCAAAACCCAAAATTAGAGAGAGAGAGAGAGAGATACCTGGTAGAGAGAGAGAGAGAGCCGCGAGAGAGAGAGAGAGTTTTGGGGGGAATAAAAAATTCTCCCCCGTCGGTTCAATTTAAGTTAGGGCACAGAACCTAGCGACGGAATAGCGACGGAATAAATTAGTCGCTACACCGTCGCCAATTAAAAGGTATTTTCCGACGGATATATCCGTCGCCAGTTAGTCGCTAAAGTTCCCACCAATGTTTTAAAGATTTTGCCGCCAACATTTGCGACGAATAAGCGACGAAAAAGAATCCGTCGCTAACGTTCGTCGACTTAGCGACGGAAACCCGACATATTTTAACATTTAAAATTGGAAAAAATTATGTTATGTTGTCTGTCGCTAATCCGTCGCTAAGATGTCGGAAACTGGTCGCTAGTAGCGACGGAATCCGTCCGTCGCTAAACTTTCGTCGGTAAAGTGGGGTATTTTAGTAGTGAAAGGAAGGTGAAGGAAGGGAAATAAAATTGAATAGAAGGGAATGGAAAAACAGGAAGAAAAAGGGGAAAACTGAGAACGGTGAATAAGAAAAAATTTGGGAACAGTGGACATGTGTGTGCATATATGGGTGTGTCCTGTATGTGTGAGTGACAGGACAGAGTGTGTATGTGTGTACATATCATGTTTGCATTACATCAAATATTTACCAATGTATTTGATAGTGCATTCATTAGCCATACATGCATAACATGCTCACAGTTCAGTTAGGAATCTACATGCTTCATTATCTCAGTTCTCTTATTCATGTAACCAAGTTAATCTCTCTCCTATATTTTAGTTTACAGCATTATCTTGCATACATTCATATACCTGAGTTATCTTAGGAATCATATTCATTCAGTTGTACCTTAGTATATATCATGCCATCATCATTCACATTGTGTATCAGAAAAAAGGAAAAACTATGGTCGGGTGAATCATGGATATAAGCAATTGGCATGTAGGACTGAACTGAATAATGCCATTCGAACCCAACCTTGAAACCAAATGAAAATACCAATTTCGAATCAATCATCTATAATCCAAACTCTCTAAACTGAAACCTTCAATTTCAGTTTAGATATACAATCTAAACATTCAAACAAATTCCAAAACTAATCCCATATAACCCAACATCCCAGTTTTAAACAACCCCCAACCCAAATCAGTGTCAATGTGCATGATGTGAGTGAGTGAACTAAGTGTCAAGTGAAGGGTATGTGGACAAATATTCATGTTCGTATCAGAGAGATGAGGTAATGCATTGGAATCAGTTGGGATGTCTGAACAAGCAATGGGCTATAGGTGAATGTGTGTGTATACTATTTAGAAAATAGTGTGTGTACAATATATAGATGTGTGTCCAAACTAGTTGGCAATCTCAGAAAAAACCTGTGTAGCAGTCGGTTGGTTAGTTTGTGTAAATCTGTGCAATGATTTCCAGGGAATTAGAGAACAAGGATAGTTTAGGATTAGTTAACATTGACAGTTTCTAAGTATCAGGAACATGGGAATTCCTAATATTTGAATCTAAATTTTATGTAAAACCCAACAATTCTCGACCCAAATCACATATACAGGTAATCACAGACATGTATGTATACTAAACATCTCATATTAATATAGTTTAACATTTAATTATCATTTTAAAGTCCTAAAATAGGTTATGAACAGAATGTATCAGAAAAATATAGGAATCCCTAAATTAAGTTTTGAATTTCCATTAAACATCAAATTAGAGGCTTAAATAGTATCGTGTATGTGTAAGGGTACTCCACAGGTCGTGTCGTATCCAAATGAGTGGATACGACGTGTCAAAATATTCGTGAACTTGCGTATCAGTAATGTGCAGGAGGCAGCCTCGTGCAGCGAGGACACGGCCTCGTGCACGCGACACGGCATGACACGACTCGTGCTCGTTCCCACGTGTCCGCCCCATATAGGGCTACACATGTGTCGCCCTATACAGTGTCAACGTGTCCCTGTGTCGGGTCAAATGGCATGTATTCGAGCGCAAAAACTGGTCTGTACGTGTTTGTGTAAAACTAGTGCAACGACGATTTCTCCGTGTACGCTGAACGAGGACCCACAAAATTTTGTGGGAGTCCTGTCAGTCACTAGGGCCACGTGTCTACCAAATTTTGTGACCTGAGTCGCCGTATCGTGTCCCACAGCAAGCCCGAGTAGCAGGGCATGTGTACGGCTGCTCGTACAGCGAGTTCGTGTCCGTTTTGGACACGGACACGACTCGAATGTGGACTCAGTCCACACAAAATCTAAAGTACATACATAGGTCTACAACTATGTTTAATTATTTTTCGAAATTATCAATATTTATTCCATTCAAGTATTTCATCAAATACCCATTTAAATATATCGATACGTGTCCGATACGGACACGAAATGGACACGAATTCCTACCAAACTTGGGCTACACCTAGGGGAACCCTAAATGAATGCATATATGGAAAGAAATAAGGAATTTACTAGGGTTTGTAGGGTTTTACCTATTGAGTTTTCAAACTCAATGTAAAGAGCCTCGATTCGACGTCTTCATCAATTTGCTACGGTTCAAACGTCCTCCAACCTCGCTAGCAAGCACCCACAAGTCTTCTCTAATGTTGGGGATGATGATGCAATTTATTTGACTCAATTTGGGCTCAATTTGGATTAATTGGGAGAAGTTTAGAGAAGAACAAAGTAGGGTTATTCTAGGTTTTCAAAAAGAGGCAATGGCCCTTAAGTCGGATACTTATAGGAAGGGGGGGTGTTGATGGCTGCCATAGATTAATTAGGGTTAGGTTTTAGCTCTAGATGAGTGGCTAGGAGTTGTCCACCCAATTCTAAGCTTCCCTATTGGTTCAAGGCTTCTTTTTCACAAATATCCTAAGGAAAATATCTTACCATAATAATATCTAGATATTACTAACCTTGGCACTTAGTAGGAATGTTCTAACCTTAATTCTAACCTCAAGACTAATCTAGGTTAGGTTAACTTATAGTTTAAGGCTTAACTAAAGGACTAGCACAATATTTAATTAATATAAATTATAAATTCCAAAATTGTCAAAATGACCAAAATACCCTTAGGCTAAAAATTGGTAGTATGATATTCTAATCATATGACTAGGCTCCCTTGGTCATGGTTAGTCTCTAGGCTTAGCAATTCTATGGTTTAACTAGTTAACCATCAAAATCACAATTCAACATTTTAAATAGTTTTAAAATAATTAAAAATCACCTAAAATCATAATATGATTTAAATATCATTATTAAATGATTATAATTATAAAATTTCAAAATTACTCTCATTTTTAAAAATTGGGTGTTACAAGTCTACACCCCTTAGAAGAATTTTATCCTCAAAATTAAGATGATTATACTCCTCCTAGGTCAAACCCCCAATCAAACAAGGTCAATATAATATGTAATCACAGTCCTACTGGTCGTGATTCTACAGTCTTGATCAGGGTAACTATGCTATCTAATATATCACAAGCACATCCTGGCAGGTACTAATGGAAATTATACATAATGGTGGAAAAGAAGAACAAGAAGGTCAAACCTGCTAACCCGTCACGTACAGCGTCAGTCTCCTCGACTGCCATAGCAAAAGCTCTACCCCTCTGGGCATGGCACCGCGCTACAGGTGGCCTAACTCCCTCTCTCTGACCCGCTGCTCCGTCATGTACGGATGTAGTAGGGCAATCCCTGACCTGATGAGCAGCGGATCCACAGAACATACAAACCTTCTGCCTCCTATAACAAGTCTCCCAAGCGTGCCCTGTCCTCTTGTAGTAGGCACAAGTTGGCATCCTGCGGTCTTGTCCCCTAGGCTGATGCTGTGCCTGTACCAGCTGAATCTGTACGTGAGGCCTCTTGGCCTGGCCTCCGTCGCTGCTGGCTACATGAGTATCTCGACCCCTCTTCATTGTCAACCCTAGATCATCCTCTGCTGCCATAGCTCCTACTAAGATCTCCGTAAAAGAATCATCCCTGTCACTCTTAGTCAATGACCGAACCTCTCTGATCAAACCTCTGCAGAAATTCCTTGCCTTCATCTTCTCACTCAAGTCCTCAATGAATCTGCACGGCCGGCAGAACTCTCCAGCATATTCTTCGACTGTCTGGCTCCCCTGAGCCAGGCTCTCAAACTGTGCCTCTATGCCTCCAAGTGCTACGTTCGAAAAGAACTGCTCCTTGAACAGCGTCTTGAAGGCTGCCCAAGTCTGTCCCTCGATTCCCACTCTGGGGTCTGTCTGGTACCAGGTGTGGGCCAGATCCTGAATCTGGCTGCCGGCAGCCTCTACCTGAAGTCGAATTGGTATCTCTGCTAGCCGAAATATCTCTTCAATGTGCTCTATCCAGTCATCCGCATAGTGGATGCCCTCTGTACCAAGGAAATCCCTCGGACACATCTTCTGAAACTCCTGAATACCCGGCGTCCTCTGATGGTACTGATGTGTCTGTGCTGGCCCCTTGATGGTCACCATCTCCACTGTTGTCCGGACCAGCTGGTAAGCCTCGTCTACACCCTGACAGAAGTCGGCAGTCTAACGCTGCTGCTGTTGCTGGTGGGACTCCATAATCCTCTCCACAAAGGAAAACAGGTGGGCAGCATCAACTAATCCTGCAGGAGGCTGCTGAAGCTGCTGCTGAAACATCTCAGGAATGACTGGGGTCGTCCTCCGAACAGGTGGAGGCATACCCCCAATAGCTGCATTCGTTTATATCTGATCAGAAACAGAAGGTGCTACAGTCCCAGCAGGCTGCTGTACTAGACGAGAGGTGGCAGACCCCTCTCCAGCGGCTACTGTACCAGAGCGATGTGATCGTGTCTCCACCATCCTGAAGACAGATCGAACAAGGAAGTCAATACTGAGCAAGAATCGATATAATCAAAGGAGGAAAGTTTATTTCAAAGAAGGTAAATCAGTATGATATGTAGATGGCATAATTTAAAGCAGAATTTTTCTAACTATGATTGAGTACCTCTCCGTTTAAGCCTATCTCTCAAATCCTATCGCAGGCTGTAGTGATACTCTAGTTCGAATACCACTACATAAACTCGACCTGCATGTGCCACCACTAAAAATGTGTCACGACCCGCACCCTAGAGTAAGGGCACGAGAAGTGGGTGCGTCCAGCCTATGCCGCAGTATCGGCGGTAGAACGCTGTCCTAGGTTACTATCTAATCAACAACTCACGCAATTATATAATGTACTTGTCAAATCTTAACTCCGAATGGAGGACAAATATAGATATAATAAAATCTTAATCATTGTCTAAGACCGATAAGATAACACAGAAGTTTATAACTATAGACTAAACAACAACAATTATAAACTACTAAATAATAATATCTCAAACAAACTCAAATACAAACTCATATCTCAAGTTATTACACTTCAAGTTCTAAAATATAAAAACTAAACCAAGTCTACTAGCTAGTCTCCCGATCACTCCTGAGTGTCGGGGCCATAGGTAGCTAAGCTATCTCCTGCTCCAAGGTAAGTAGGGCAAATATCCTCAGGACAATCATCTGTAATATTTTTAACAGGTTCAGTCAGGACAGGAACGAGTACAATTTATCAAGAAATCCTAAGTAAATGACAGAGAACTATAAAGCAGTTATAGACAGTTGTATTGATGAACATGGCAGTTTGTATAAGTAATAATGTAGAGAAACAGTTAAAGTACAAGGAAAGTAAGGTAACTAAACAAGAGGAGAAGCATGGCAATGAAGACTGTAAAACAAGATCTAGCTGAACTAGAGTAACATGATATAAGTCCAGACAGTACAATATAATTCGAGTGTAATCCTAATGTGAGTCTAATACAAGAAGAGTCGAATGTGATTCCAGTACAGTATGAGTCGAATGTGATTCTAATCATTGTTCTAATAAGGTGATTCGAATAAGGTGATGTGAATAAAGTGATTCGAATAAGGTGATACGAATAAGGTGATTCGAATTATGATTCACATGATGATCTAATAATGATTCGAATAAATTCTCCAAGTGTGTTTTAAAATACCGAGTTCGACATGTAAACGGTTGTAGGTAATACGGCACACCCCACACTGATCTGGTAAGGGATGGCTATCGTTCGAATATCATTCACAGATGGATGATTCGAATAGGAGAATATGTCTACATGTCTAATCAGTATTTTCCTGCCCAGTCTAATATAAATGAATCCATAATCCAACACATAAGACGAATACAAGTCTAACCAACACATGAAGATACGAATAGGTGGTTCGAATAGTGATTCGTATGGTGATTCAAATAATAGAGGCAAGACGAGTAAGTATGTGTGTCGTATACATGGATTCAGTAATAACAATACGTATTTGTAACAAGAATGAAATAGAACTAACTAGAATTGAAGTACAGTAATTGAAAAGTAAATGAAAGAACTATCAGAGAATGTACTCGCCTGCTACTCTGAAAAGAGTAATGTAATATCAGATGTCTGCACCAGAATCACAATGTCCTAAATAGAGCAGTATGGGTTATAATGTATTTAAAACAAGGTAAATGAAGTTTACGTAATCTACATGATTTCCAGGCCAATCTAGGGCAAAGTAAACTCTAAGTCAAACCTGGTCAACTATCTAGGTCAAACTAGGTCCAAGTCAAACTTGATCAACTCTGGGTCAAACCTGAGTCAACATCTAGTCAATCCTGAACTATTGGGTCAAACCTTGGTCAATTCTAGGGTTTGGTCAACTGTTGAGTCAAACCAAGTCAACCTTAAACCATTGGTCAATCTTAAGGTCAACTAACATAGCCTATAGGGTAAAGCTCATTCTAGCATATATACAATATATAATACACACACTACACTCACATTTATGCATACTTTATATATATATCATACACGTACATATTTTTATATATGGATACTTGTATTACATCAAATAGGATACATGCATATCCTATTACATACTAGTATTCATACCTAACATTCATGCATTTATGTGTACATTACAATATGCATATACATAATATATATACATTTATTAGTTAGGATCCTTCAACTTATCATTCATGAAATTAAAAGAAAAAGGGAAGGTGAAGTAAGGAAAATAAAACTGAATAGAAGGGAATGGAAAAAAAGGAAGAAAAAGGGGGAAACTGAGAACAGTGAATAAGGAAAAATCTGGGAACAGTGGACATGTGTGTGCATATATAGGTGTGTCATGTGTGTGTGAGTGACAGGATAGAGTGTGTGTGTGTACATATCATGTTTGCATTACATCAAATATTTACCAATGCATTTGATAGTGCATTCATTAGCCATACATGCATAACATGCTCACAGTTCAGTTAGGAACCTACATACTTTATTATCTCAGTTCTCTTATTCATGTAACCAAGTTAATCTCTCTCCTACATTTCAGTTTATAGCATTATCTTGCATATATTCATATACCTGAGTTATCTCAAGAATCATATTTATTCAATTGCACCTTAGTATATATCATGCCATCATCATTCACATTGTGTATCAGGAAAAAGGAAAAACTAGGGTCGGGTGTATCATGGATAGGAGCAATTGGCATGTAGGACTGAACTGAATAATGCCATTCGAACCCAACCTTGAAACCAAATGAAAATAGCAATTTTGAATCAATCATCTATAATCCAAACTCTCTAAACTGAAACCTTCAATTTTAGTTTAGATATACAATCTAAACATTCAAACAAATTCCAAAACCAATCCCATATAACCCAACATCCCAGTTTTAAACAACCCTCAACCCAAATCAGTGTCAATGTGCATGATGTGAGTGAGTGAACAAAGTGTCAAGTGAAGGGTATGTGGACAAATATTCATGTTCGTATCAGAGCGATGAGGTAATACATTAGAATCATTGGGATGTCTGAACAAGCAATGGGCTATAGGTGAATGTGTGTGTATACTATTTAGAAAACAGTGTGTGTACAATGTATAGATGAGTGTCCAAACTAGTTGGCAATCTCAGGAAAACCTGTGTAGCAGTAGGTTGGTTAGTTTGTGTAAATCTGTGCAATAATTTCCAGAGAATTAGAGAACAAGGATAGTTTAGGATTAGGTAACATTGACAGTTTCTAAGTATCAGGAACATGGGAATTCCTCATATTCGAATCTAAATTTCATGCAAAACCCAACAATTCTCGACCCTAATCACATATGCAGGTAATCACAGACATGTATGTATACTAAACATCTCATATTAATATAGTTTAACATTTAATTATCATTTTAAAGTCCTAAAATAGGTTATGAACAGAATGTATCAGAAAATATAGGAATCCCTAAATTAGGTTTCAAATTTCCATTAAAAATCAAATTAGAGGCTTAGATAGTGTCGTGTATGTGTAAGGGTACTCCACAGGTCGTGTCGTATCCAAATGAGTAGACACGACATGTCAAAACATTCGTGAATTTGTGTATCAGCAATGTGCAGGAGGCAGCCTCGTACACGCGACACAGGGCAAGACAGGACTCGTGCTCGTGCCCACGTATCTGCCCCATATAGGGCTACACATGTGTCGCCCTGCACAGTGTCAACGTGTCCCTGTGTCGTGTCAAATGGCACGTATCCGAGCGCAAAAACTGGTCTGCACGTGTCTGTGTAAAACCAGTGCAACAACAATTTCTCTGTGCACACTAAACGAGGACCTATAAAATTTTGTGGGAGTCCTGTCAGTCACTAGGGCCACGTGTCCACCAAATTTCATGACCTGAGTCGCCATGTCGTGTCCCACAGCAAGCCCGAGCTGCAGGGCATGTGTACGGCTGCTCGTACAGCGAGTTCGTGTCCGTTTTGGACACGGACACGACTCGAATGTCGACTCAGTCCATACAAAATCCAAAGTACATGCATAGGGCTACAACTATGTTTAATTATTTTTCAAAATTATCAATATTTATTCCATTCAAGCATTTCATGAAACACCCATTTAAATATATTGATACGTGTCCGATACGGACACGAAATGCACACGAATTCCTACCAAAGTTGGGCTACACCTAGGGGAACCCTAAATGAATACATCTATGGAAAGAAATCAAGAATTTACTAGGGTATGTAGGGTTTTATCTATTGAGTGTTCAAACTCAATGTAAAGAGCCTCAATTCGACGTCTTCCTCAATTTGCTATGGTTCAAACGTCCTCCAACCTTGCTAGCAAGCACCCACAAGTCTCCTCTAATGTTGGGGATGATGATGCAATTTATCTGACTCAATTTGGGCTCAATTTGGATTAATTGGGAGAAGTTTAGGGAAGAACAAAGTAGGGTTATTCTAGGTTTTCAAAAAGAGGCAATGGCCCTTAAGTGGGATACTTATAGGAAGGGGGGTGTTGATGGCTGCCATAGATTAATTAGGGTTAGGTTTTAGGTCTAGATGAGTGGCTAGGAGTTGTCCACCCAATTCTAAGCTTCCCTATTGGTTCAAGGCTTCTTTTTCACAAATATCCTAAGGAAAATATCTTACCATAATAATATCTAGATGTTACTAACCTTGGCACTTAGTAGGAATGTTCTAACCTTAATTCTAACCTCAAGACTAATCTAGGTTAGGTTAACTTCTAGTTTAAGGCTTAACTAAAAGACTAGCACAATATTTAATTAATATAAATTATAAATTCACAAAATTATCAAAATAACCAAAATACCCTTAGGCTAAAAATTGGTAATATGACATTCTAATCACATGACTAGGCTCCCTTGGTCATGGTTAGTCTCTAGGCTTAGCAATTCTAGGGTTTAACTAGTTAACCATCAAAATCATAATTCAATATTTTAGATAGTTTTAAAATAATTAAAAATCACCAAAAATCACAATATAATTTAAATATCATTATTAAATGATTATAATTATAAAATTTCAAAATTACCCTCATTTCTGAAAATTGGGTGTTACAATACCTTAGAGGTTAGTCTTAATAATAGCCTTCGTCATTGTCTAATTGCTTGCTCTGTTAGAATGTTTGTAGAGTCTTCTATCCTTGTAAATTTTGAAGACAAAATTTTTCAAGGAGGAAAGATTTGTATGCCCCTAAATATTTTAGTTATTTTTTTAAAATAAGGGTTTTGGTTACAAATGGCATTTTTATCCTTAAAATAAATTATTATAATTATTAGAAATTTTCTAGAATTTTTAAATAATTTTTTAAATAGTTTTAAAGCCTAAAATTATCATTTTGTAATTTATTGAATTATTTTAATAGCTTTTTGTAATTGTTTAAATAGTTATAAAATAGTTTGCAATTATTTAAATTATTTTATATTTAGTTTGCAAATTTAGATTTGCAAATAGTAGGGTGGTGGGGGTTTTATGCAATTCATGAAATATGGGGGGGTTGCAAAACCCCACTGACCACCGCCTTCGTCTCCCCCTAATCTTGCCGACCGACGGCCGAAACCCTAATCCTAAATCCTAAAATCTAGGCCTAAACCCTAATCGAAACCCTAATCAAACCCAGCCCCGCCCTATAAATAGACCCCCCGACCAAAACCCTAACCCTATTCACAACCCCGACCACCATAGCCCTATTCTTCCCCGACGAGCTCACCGGAGTTAGAGCTTTGCTGTCGCCGTCGTTCCAGCCATCGTCGTCGCAATCGACCAACACTATCTTGTTCGTCGCAACGAGACGAACCCAGCGCCATCCTTCGTCGTCGACCACGACGTCTCCTCTACCGTACAGCAGCCTCGACAGCCCACTCGACCGGACACGTAGGTGTCACTTCGTTCTTCGTGTCGCTCTGTGTCTCAAAATTACAAACCTAGACTCGCCTAAACACGAGGAGTTCGTGAGTGTGTTCGGACACGGCAAATTCGTGTCGTATGTGTCGTGCTAGCCACGGACACAGGACTCGGTGTCAGATTCAAATACTCGTGTCCCTAACTTTCCGGACACGAGTTAAAAATAAATGGGTAAACGGGTTTGGGTTGAACAGTAACGGGTTTAAACCTGCACAGTAATGGGTTTTTATTAAATGGGTTTACTGTTTAAAATGGGTTTGGGTCGGGCCCAACGGGTTTTGGACAGGATTTTATTATATATATATGTATATATGTATTTATATATATATGTATATATGTATATATATGTATATGTATATATTATACATTATACTGTTAAGTATATTTTATGTATACTGTTTAAATGTATATATACTGTATATGTATATATTTATATATATATATATATATATTTTTTTATATTTATATATATATATTTCCTTATATATAATTTTTTTTTTATATATATATATTTCCTTATATATATTTTTTATATATATATATTTCCTTATATTTTTATATATATATATATTTCCTTATATATATATATATATATATATATATATATATATATATTTTATATATATATATATATATATATATATATATATATATATAAATATATATATATGTTTATATATATTTATATATGTTATTATGTGTATATATATATATATGCATTTTTATATACAAAATTATATGTATATATTTCTCTGTAAATATAATTTTGTGCTATATGTTATTATGTATAAATTTACAAGTTATTTTATTATTTAATTTTATGACTTATATATTTCACTACATTAACATATATATATTATTAAAATATTTTAATATTCATTTGTCTATATATTTATTTTTGTATTCCGATTTATTACGGCCATTTGAGTCCAGACCTAGCATGGGTTCTGTGGACTTAAATGAGCCTAAATACATTCAAGGCCTGTACGAGTCATATCGGATTTGATTCATGGATTTGGGTCCCGTATCTGGACTCCGGTTCAATTTCGTATACGTGGACAAAATATTAAATAATTAATTATTTATTTTCCAAAAATTGTAACTTGTTGTATTTGAATTTTTATATGTAATTTAAGTGCTGTAAAAATTTAGGAAAACTGTATTTAAATACTATGTTAATTTAGCTAATTTAATATAATTTTTCCAATATTTAATTAGTACTTTTGGTATTTTATAAAAATAGGAAAACATAACTCATTTTCATGGTACTTATGTTTACTGATTTTTAATAAATATCTATGAGGGTTTTTAAATTCCAGAAAAATTAGTATAAATTTCTATAATTAACAAGGATATCTTGGTACTTTATTGTATGTATATTTGAGCTTTTTGCCTATCTTAAAAATTGTTGGAATACAGTGTACAGTCTGATTTATTTATTAAATAATTACGACTTGTGATGTGTTGTGTGATTTTGGGATATTTTAGTGTTGGACCTTATCCTACCATAGTGTAAAGGCCCTATAAAGTTGGTTTAGGTATTATGTCACCCAACATTGGTCTCCTATGCTAAAGTCATCATTTGGCTAGGTGTCCAGTCAGAAAGTCGTGTCACACCACTAGTGTCCTAGTATTTAACTTAGTATAAAAAACTAAGTTTATGTATCATTTTTACAGTGACAGGACACCGGATATCTATAGCTTCATATACATACACTTGCTTTGCACAAGGCAAGTACGTCTACAAACTTTATTTACTGTATATAATAAATTGTGTATAAACCATGTTAAATATCGGTACCTAAACTGTAAGTCATATCTCTCCATGTTTCACATACTTTATACTGCTCTCAGTATCCACCATGTTTTATACTGTTCTCGTATCTCTCACATGTTTAGAATATGGGTTATGGGAAAATAGATAGTTGAGTACGTGATCATGCTCCCTCTACCGTGCTCGAGCAAAGTTTCATTTTATATGTTACCGTGCCGTAAGCCTTTTCTCAAAGCTGTATTTGTGCGTATGTACATCTATCGCCGTATCACTTGTACGGAAGTACATTTCATTTACATGTGCCCCCCGTATATTGTACACCTATTGACGATCACGTACCTGCTAGAGTTTTAAACACTACATATATATCTGTCGCCATGACGTATGTATCCTTGCCATGATAGATTGTGATATGCTGTGATTCCTGTTTATTACACTTTAGTTCATTTCATGCTTCGTATATTTAGTTTGTTAGAATCAGTACTTGCTTCCGTCCTGACAGGATAACGTTGTAGGTATACTTACCGAGGAAGAGCTGCTATGTGATTCCTATTATGGAGTTGCTGTCGAGGATCAGACTTTACCTTACGAGGATGTATCTGCGGGAAAACTCGTCTAGTTTGTTTAGTTGCTCGGGACCTTTTGAGAGCAGACATGTTTTAGACTATGTATTTTGATACTGGACCTGTATCCAGTTTTATGTCTTGGCTATATATTTGGAACATATTTATATACGAGATGATTTTATGTTTGGGATATATTATTCTGACTCGATATGACATATAGAACTGTTAGCACACTTTGATCATATATTGTTTGTCTTTAGAACAGCTTACTACGCTTTATCTCAAGCGTAGGCTGGACATTACTCGGCGCGGCCAAACGATTTGGGTAGCGGATCGTGACATGTACGTAACGTAACTTGAATGGATCCTTCTGTATTGATTAGGGACGGGGGAGTAGATGTGGTTATGTGGTTAAATCTCAAGTAGTGTAATCATGTACATGTCTGTTATACCATCATGTATAATGGAGTTACCTTAGTATAATCGTGTGCAAATCTAACCCAATTACATAACCATCTTGTGCTCTATATTACTTATATTACTTACTTACAGTCTTATTTTTCATACATATTTCTTGCTTTCAGTTTATCTTACTTACTACTCATGTACATCTATTTACAACGTTTCATGTATTTTATTCTATTGCTTGTACTATATATCCTGCCATGTTATGAGCCTGTTTCAGAGATTATATATTCGCTCCTGTCCTGACTGGACCTGTTGAAAATATTACAGAGAACGAAGAGGATTTCTGCCCCACTTATTATAGAGATGGTGTAGATGATACTTGCGACCTGAACCCTCAAGAGGATCTAGCTTGCGCTGAGGATGTTACCCTAGTGCCTAGATTAGACTGCTAGGATTCTTGTATCTTACTTTCTGTTGTCCTTTCATGAGAAGTATTATTCAGATGTTGAGATTTTGGTGTTGTTAAACACTTAAACTTATTTCTTCTGGTTGTATTGTACTCTGTGATTTCGTATCTATCTTATCGTACTATTTACCCATCTTAGATTTGTGATTGAGTTGTACTTTCTGTATTATCCTCCGATTGGAGAGTATATTCTGTATAGGTATATTTATACTATATTAGTTGTTTGTGACCTAGGACAGTGTTCTGCCGCCGACACTGCCGCGTAGGCTGGACGTATCCACGTCTCATGCCCTTACATTGGGTGTAGGTCGTGACAATTTTTGAGTTTTTTTCT
Source organism: Iris pallida (assembly GCA_029216955.1). Classification (NCBI taxonomy): domain Eukaryota; kingdom Viridiplantae; phylum Streptophyta; class Magnoliopsida; order Asparagales; family Iridaceae; genus Iris; species Iris pallida. The sequence goes on along the minus strand of JANAVB010040419.1, from coordinate 18,245,501 downwards.
CTCCATAAGAAATTGGTCTATCACGTTAACTTTTCCGCAAACTTATCCCGTATAAGAAGGGTATATAATTTTTTTTTAATATATATATATATATATATATATTTTTTTAATATATATATATATATATATATATATATATATATATATATATATATATATATATATATATATATATATATATATATATATATATATATAAGAATGGTATATATATTCTTTCTTTCTTTTTTATTTCTTATATATATATATATATATATATATATATATATATATATTTTTTTATATATATATATATATATATTTATATATATATATATATATATATATATATATATATATATATATATATATATATATATAGCAAAATATATATATATATATATATATATATATATATATATATATATATATATATATATATATATATATATATATATATATATATATATATATATATATATATATATTAGCAAAATATATATATATATATATATATTTATATATATATATATATATATATATATATATATATATATATATATATATATATATATATATATAGCCTTTTTTTTAATATATATATATATATATATATATATATATATATATATATAATTATATATATATATATATAATTATATATATATATATATATATATATATATATATATATATATATATATATATATAAGAATAATGGTATATACATTCTTTCTTTCTTTTTTATTTCTTTATATATATATATATATATATATATATATATATATATATATATATAGCAAAAAAAAATATATATATATATATATATATATATATATATATATATATATATATATATATATATATATATATATATATATATATATATATATATAGCCTTTTTTATGTTTGAGGGAAAAATCTTCTAAGGTTGGTAGTTTATAGCATCCACTTTTCAAGAAATTAATTTAGAAATCTCGTAGATTTTTTTTATTTTTATTAAAGCATATAATGCACTATAAACATTTTAAGCAGGAATTTCTCTATGGGAAAATAGGTTGACATACATAAGCTTATAGGTACAAGTCAATAATATTAGGTAAGATATGGCCATTAGGAACCCATATATAGTCTCAAATACCTATTTAGAGTATTTTTCAATTTTTGGAAATTTTTAGGTACTTAAAATATATAAAACCTATTTATCGATAGCTTCTCAAGAATTACTGCGAAGTCGCACAAAATTATTTTTGTAGCAAACTATTAATTTAGGCTTAGAATAATAAAATATATTTTCAAGACCTTATTGGAGTTTTTTATGAATTTATTTGGATTTATTTATAATTAAATCAATTAATAATGAGTTTTTGGAATTAATTAGAAAATATATTTAAAAATAATATAAAACCAAACTACACAGTCAACATATACTACTAAAGGGGGGCTCGTATGTCCGCTATCGTAGCAGAACAACAGGAGACTCAACTCGCGGCAAAAGCCGCTGGCCACGTAGGTTGGTTGACCTGTCCCGAGCCGAATTAGGTAGCCGAGCCGAGCCTAAGAAGGACACTCGAGTCGACATCGTATCAGCCATTAGATCAGGATGGAGAGTGCCCAGATCCTGCCATGTGGCAGCCCCCCTAGTCGAGTCGGTTGTAGCCTATAAATATTGGTTATTATAAATCTATTTTACAGAATTAATTAGTGAAACAAATAAAGGATTTGAGGGAGACGCTTCTTGATGCTATTCGACTTCGCGTAGATGTTGCGACTAACTCTGGTTCCCAAACACACCCCCTATTTTGTTGAACCATATTAAGGTTAGCTTTGATATTCTTTAATCCCGTAATTAGAACCTTTAATTTCTGTAAATTTGTTTGAGCGTCAGCTGTTCAAAAATCGATGTGTTTTGTTATATTTTGAGATTTTGTTACATCTTAAACTCAATTTTACGATCAATTTGTGGAATACTGACACAAACATCTATAACACCATAAATTTTTTATAATTTAATAAAATAGTTATTCTGTTTAATTTGTAGAAGATATAGATGACCAGTGGACCACCAAAGTATTAATTTGTAAGCCATAACTGTAATATCTTTTAACCAATTTGAGATTCGATAAAACTGTCAATTCCATCATTCTTGCAGTACTGAAATCTACAGATTTGCATACTCAAATTTTAGGTTTATGTCGACTTTTCGGTCAACGAAATGTCTCAATTTGCATGCCGTGAATCCGATTTGCAAACTGTGACTTCTTTAGACAACATTTACATTTAACCTTAAATTCAGAATTTATTATATTATAAATCAATATTAAGGCATAATTATTCAAATTTAAAATAATTAATTAGGAAACATATTTAGCTATTTTTTATGATTTAAGTGGAAAAGAAATTCTAACTTGTGATAACTCATGCAACACGCCTTGTGGGATGATGGTATAGCTAGTAGATCAGGCTCATGAAGTTTTGAATTTGTGACTTCCTGGACAGACAAGTATCGCTATGACCTATGTTGCTATATTTTATGCTGCATGTATTCATCTCAGTTGTTTCTATTTCTATTTTATGTACGAGAGTTATAATTGCTATGTTATATGTGCATGTTCACATCTTCCGTACCATGATTTATTATTTATCATTTTCTTATTGCTTACCTTTATTCAGAGCATGTACTTGTGAGTGAGTCGGGTGGTGGAATACGACTAGTAGACATGTGGTACCCTACAGATAAATTTATCCCAGAGTTTATTTGATCAGGGGACTGTTATACAGATTTATTCAGTCAATACACCTCATGTGGTGACTTTATAATTCGTAAACAAACCACAAGTTGAATGTTGTTATTCTAAAATACATGTTACTTCGATTCTTATTGGTATATGGTTTAGTTGTTCATCTTCCATTGAGTCTACTTTATATTGTCAGTATGTCATAGTTGTACTCTTCTATCATAGCGTACCATGCCTACAGTTCATCTTTCCTTTACTGTTGTTCTTCTTGTATGTATATATCTTAATGTTATAATAATCTTGATCCAATCTTGATTAGATAATTATTACCACATTATTTGCATGAGTTTTATAGTGAGTACCTTGGTGAGACTGATATTACCAATTTGTCAAGTTCCAATTTAGATTTGGAGTAGCATATTCCTCTTCCTGATGCACTCGTATTATTTTTAGATAGTGGACTCTAGTTATTTTAGTTATTTTATTCTATCGGGTTTGTTCCCACGACAATCATGAGTTGTATTAGATTATTGGATAACTTTCTTTAATTAAATAATTGAGACTATTAAGTTTATTTTCCTGTTTTGGTTATTACTTAGTGGTGGATGATATATATATATATTTTTTCTTTTTTTCTTTTATATATATATATATATATATATATATATATATATATATATATATATATATATTAGTATAAAGTAAAGAGATGGAGATAGAAAAATGGAGAAGATTGTTTCTCCATTCACTTACCCCAGTCAACTTGAGAAGAGCCCCTTATATAGGCTTACAATGTAGGTTAACATCATGAAGACAATTAAGAGAAGAAATGTCAAAAGACATAGGTCATGGATAACCAAAAATAATAGGTTATGGATAACCAAAAGGCATAGTTTACGTAGACCAAATAATAATGTGAATTATCAATATTTACAACACTCCCCCTTGGATATTCACCATTAATTCCTTGGTGGTGTATGCGCATTTGTTGCCTCGTTAAAACCTTACTAAGAAAAACCCAATTGGAAAAATCTTAGTCAAAGAAAAATAGTACAATGGGCAAAACTCAAAAATATTCTTCATGAGTCATACTCCCCCTCGATATAATGGATCTGTAATAGCAAGTTTGTCTGATGATTAAGTCGTCGCATGCTTATTCTGTGTACCAACTTCTAAAATTTGGTCTTTGGCAGTACCTTGGAGAACAAATAGGATAAGTTTTCATTTGATCTTACTTGATTGACTTCGATCACTGTCATCCTTTGGAGCTTATGTGCGTAAAATAATTTTGGAGAAAGGTGCTGATTCGGTCTCCTTTGATGAATCCCTCTCAGACTTGCGCAATGTAAGCCGTATTGTCTTTGAATATTATTGTAGGCTCATTTGTAACTGCAGGTAGTTGACAATTTACTTATATGATGATTGATCGCAACCACACACTTTCTCTTGTTGCTTTTTGTAATACAATTAATTATGCATGGTTAGAGGAAGTTGCTACTGAACCTTGCTTTGTTGATCGCCAAGATATAGCTGCATGGTTATTAATAAACACATAACCTTTTTGGAAGCAACCCTTATGAGGGTCAGAGAGATATTTGAGTCTGCACAACCAACTAGACAAAGAATTGTTAGTGGAATCACATGAATAAAATAATCTCATATCATTTGTTCTACGAAAATATCTCAATAAGTGTTTAGTTCCATTCCAATGTCTAAGTATAGGTGCAAAACTATATTTTGATAATAAATTAACAGAAAATATAATACTTGGTCTTGTGCATTGGCTAGATATAGTAGTCCTCTGATAGCACTTAAAAACGATAATTTAGGACCAAGAATTTTTTTTTACCTTATCCCTTTGGTCGAAATTAATCTTTATCCAATATCCAAACTCCGTACAACCGTAGGTGTACTTTGTCTATTCTAAATTATTCAAGATCTTTTCAATATATCAGAATTGATGCACTAATATTCCACTGAAACTTTGTTCTATTTGCAAACCGAGACAAAGCTTTGTCTTTTCCAAGTCTTTCATTTCAAATTCATTCTTCAAATAGTTTGCAGTTTTCACCAATTCTGTAAGAGACCTGATCAGGTTTTATATCTTTCATATATATTGCTACTATTGAGAATCCATTTCTGAATTTTTTTTTTGAAGACACATGGGTAAATTTGACTATTTTTGTATCACTCCTTAGTAAAATATATAATAAGTCAATTATAGCACATTCTTTTGGATTATTTTAACCCATACACTACTAAAATACCCCACTTTACCGACGGAAGTTTAGCGACGGACGGATTCCGTCGCTAATAGCGACCAGTTTCCGACATCTTAGCGACGGATTAGCGACAGACAACATAACATAATTTTTTCCAATTTTAAATGTAAAAATTTGTCGGGTTTCCGTCGCTAAGTCGACGAACGTTAGCGACGGATTCTTTTTCGTCGCTTATTCGTCGTAAATGTTGGCGGCAAAATCTTTAAAACATTGGCGGGAACTTTAGCGACTAACTGGCGACGGATATATCCGTCGGAAAACACCTTTTAATTGGCGACGGTTTAGCGACTAATTTATTCCGTCGCTATTCCGTCGCTAGGTTCTGTGCCCTAACTTAAATTGAACCGATGGGGGGGAATTTTTCATTTCCCCCAAAACTCTCTCTCTCTCTCGCGGCTCTCTCTCTCTCTCGCGCGCGGCTCTCTCTCTCTCTCGCGGCTCTCTCTCTCTCTCTACCAGGTATCTCTCTCTCTCTCTCTCTCTCTCTCTCTCTTTCTCTAATTTGGGTTTTGGGGCCGGGGGGGGGGAGTGGGGGGGGTCGGCTTCGCGGGGGGTGGAGAGGGCGGGGGGGGTGGTGAATGGGGTCAGGGGGTCGGTGGGGTGTGGGGAATGGGGGCAGGGGGTGGGGGGGGTGGGGAATGAGGGTCGGGGGGTCGGGGGGGTGGGGAATGGGGGCAGGGGGGTCGGGGGATGGGGGGTGGAGAGGGCAGGGGGGTCGGAGGGGGGTCGGGAATGGGGGCAGGGGGGTCGGGGGGCGGGGGGTGGGGGGTGGAGAGGGCAGGGGGGTCGAGGGGGTAGGGAATGGGGGCAGGGGGGTCGGGGGGGGTGGGTAATGGAGAGGGCAGGGGGGTCGGGGGGGGGGGGTGTTGAATGGGGGCAGGGGGGTCGGGGGGGGTGGGGAATGGGTTGCATTCCCCGATACGGATACGGTTTGGCATGTCCCGATCCTAAGAAATAATACTATTTCATTTAATTTAATTTCATTTAATTTCAAAACTACTAAGAAATAATACTTAAAACACTTAAAATTATGCCTAAATGTATAAATTATATGTTTTTAAATATAAATAATTTATTAATAATTATTTGTTTTCCAATACGAAAAAAATCCGATACTTCGATCCGATACCGCCGATACTACCGATATCGCCGATACCAATACTAGATTGCTTAGACTTATATTGCAAGGTAACTAGATACAAGTTATGATACAATGTAAATGCAAGTATACATGTTAGCTAGATAGCTTAGACTTATATTGCAATCTCCTATTCACACGAGTATTGATATCGCCGATGCCAATACTCGTAGGAATATATAGTCCGATACCGATTCCGATACCGATACTTTGAACCTTGATTTAAATACATGTTAGTATAGTATCTTCACATATATGTTAAGAGTATATACATGATTAGCAAGGTAACTAGATACAAGTTATGATACAATGTAAATGCAAGTATACATGTTAGCTAGATAGCTTAGACTTATATTGCAATCTCCTATTCACACGAGTATTGATATCGCCGATGCCAATACTCGTAGGAATATATAGTCCGATACCGATTCCGATACCGATACTTTGAACCTTGATTTAAATACATGTTAGTATAGTGTCTTCACATATATGTTAAGAGTATATACATGATTAGCAAGGTAACTAGATACAAGTTATGATACAATGTAAATGCAAGTATACATGTTAGCTAGATAGCTTAGACTTATATTGCAATCTCCTATTCACACGAGTATTGATATCGCCGATGCCAATACTCGTAGGAATATATAGTCCGATACCGATTCCGATACCGATACTTTGAACCTTGATTTAAATACATGTTAGTATAGTGTCTTCACATATATGTTAAGAGTATATACATGATTAGCAAGGTAACTAGATACAAGTTATGATACAATGTAAATGCAAGTATACATGTTAGCTAGATAGCTTAGACTTATATTGCAATCTCCTATTCACACGAGTATTGATATCGCCGATACCAATACTCGTAGGAATAGTCCGATACCGATATACATTGTAGAGCTCTGTTTTGCTATTCTGGACATGTTGTGACCTGTGCTGTTCTAAATAGGAGCCAGACACACTCCTGAGACGGGGGAGTATGTATAGTGATGTGGATTCTTACTAACTTATCATGTGAACCCATTTATGGGCCCTTTATTGAACCTTCTCATGTACAACTTTCAGTCCATTCACAGTTCCCTATATTGTACTCTACATCACCTAGTTCACTTATATCTAACATCCTAACCCTAATCCAAATTTATGAGTATCGGTATCGGGCTATTCTTATGTTTAGTTTGTCTTACGATACAGATTTTCACATCCAAATTGAGGATGAGTCGTTATTTTGTTGATCGTACATGGATGTACAAACGGCAACACGAGAGTAGAATTGGTGTGAGTGACGATTTTCAGGCAGGCGTGGAAGTATTTCTTAATTATGCAATGAGCAAAGCTCAGTACATGGACGGTAACAAAATTAAGTGTCCATGTGTTAAATGTCACAATAGACGTTACGAAGAAGTGGTGACTGTGAGAGATCATTTGACCCGTAAGGGTTTCGTACGTAATTACGGCCTGTGGTCATCGCAAGGTGAACTATATTCGGAAAGACAGGCTGCGGAAGCTGCTACTTATGCTTTTGATGATAATGCTGCAACGGATGTCATCGAAGACCACGGATGCTCTGTTGATTATGGAGATCTGCAGAACCTTGCACGAGATATGGTGTATGATACGGCAGGGCCTAATTTTGATCCGGAGGATCCTAATCCCGAGGCGAAGGAGTTCTATGACATATTTCAGGACGCAGATACTTCTCTATATCCTGGTTGTGAGACTCATTCCGCACTGTCAGTGACGATGCGGTTGTTGAACATAAAGTCTGATTTTAACTTGCCACAAGCTTGCTATAATCGGATCACAGAAGTAATCAAGGAGGTGTTACCGAAGGAATCAAAAGAGCTACCAAAAAACTTCTACAAGTCAAAGATGATGGTCCGACAACTGGGACTGGGGTACGAGAAGATAGATTGTTGTCGCAACGGATGCATGTTGTACTACAAAGAGAATTGCGTATCAGAAAGTTGCAGCTTCTGTAATACGGATCGTTACAAGCCAGTACAGGGAAAAGGAAAGTCGACTAGAAAACGACGTCCTTACAAGTATATGCATTACTTGTCGATCACGAAGCGCTTGCAGAGGATGTATATGTCTCTAAATACAGCAGAACACATGACGTGGTACAGCGAAGAACGCATAAAGGACGAAGGAGAATTGTCACATCCTTCGGATGGAGAGGCGTGGAAACATTTTGATTTGTGTCATCCAGATTTTGCTGCAGAGCCTAGAAATATACGCCTGGCGCTATGTGCTGATGGCTTCGCCCCTTTCGGACAGTCGGGATCTCAGTACTCATGCTGGCCGGTCATTCTTACCCCTTACAATCTGCCACCATGGATGTGTATGAAGACTCCTTATATGTTTCTGACAGCTATCATACCCGGTCCTAAAAATCCGACGAAGAACATCGATATATATTTACAGCCGTTGGTGGATGAGCTGAAACAGCTGTGGGAGATCGGCGTCACGACCTATGATATTTCCAGGAAACAGAACTTTCAGATGAGAGCTTCACTCATGTGGACAATCAATGATTTTCCAGCATACGGTATGCTGTCGGGATGGAGTACGCATGGCAACATGTCTTGTCCGATATACATGGAAAATAGTAAGGCGTTCCGCCTTAGGCATGGAGGAAAAACTTCTTTCTTTGACTGTCACCGTCAATTTCTGCCCACGACCCATCCTTGGAGAAAGAATAAGGACGCGTTCAGATATGGAAAACAAGAATTTTCTCAACCTCCTGCCAGATTTTTGGGATACGATATTTGGGAAGCTGTAAAGGAATTGCCCACCGCAATGGAAGATCCATCGAACCATCGTGTCGAGGGGTTCGGACAAAGCCATAACTGGACCAAACGGAGTATCTTCTGGGACTTGCCTTATTGGAAAGATAATCTTATAAGGCATAATCTTGATGTCATGCATATCGAAAAGAACGTGTTCGATAATGTCTTCAATACCGTCATGGATATTAAAGGAAAGACGAAGGACAATCCAAAAGCAAGACAAGACATAGCCGAGATATGCAAGCGTCCTCATCTGAACTTGATACAAAGGGGTGCTGGTGGACAATTAAGTAAGCCTATAGCGCCATACACATTGAGCAAGGAAGATAGATTAATAATCTGCAAGTGGATATCTAATTTAAGATTTCCCGACGGCTATGTTTCGAATTTGTCTAGATGCGTTGATCTCAATGAACGCAAGCTAACGGGAATGAAGAGTCACGACTGCCACATGTTTATGGAAAGATTACTGCCCATTGCTTTGAGAGAGTTGTTGCCTTCTGCTGTATGGGTTCCGTTGGCCGAGCTGTCTACATTCTTCAGGGATATCTGTTCAACTAAGCTGACGGTGCAACATATGGTACAACTTGAGGAGAAGATTGTCTTAACAATCTACAAGTTAGAGAAAATATTTCCACCGGGCTTTTTCGACAGCATGGAGCATCTACCGATTCATCTAGCATACGAAGCCCGTGTCGGTGCATCTGTTCATTATCGATGGATGTACCCCTTTGAAAGGTAAATAAAAATCGATATAATTTAAGTGAAATTTAAGTGGATTTTACAATTCATTGTTAATTCTCAAGATAATTTGTCTCTTTAGGTACCTACACCATCTAAAGAAGAAAGTTGGCAACAAGGCTCATATAGAGGCTTCGATATGCGAATCATATCTTATCGAGGAGGTGTCAAATTTCTGCTCCATTTATTTCGATACTCATGTCGAGACAAATCGAAATAGACCTCAAAGGAATGAAGAAGACGTTGAGGATGGAGGTATATTCAATTTAAGGGGCAAGCCTATTGGGGCTAGTAAGAAACGGTGGTTGACCGACGATGAGTATGATACCGCTCACCGATATGTCTTGTTAAATTGTGACATACAAGAAGTGAGAGATTTGGAGAAGTAAGTGACTACGCCTCGTTATAATCTCTAATTTGGTGAATTAAGTGACTACACTTATTTTTATTCTCTCTAACAGTGTATTTAGAGGTGAAGTCAAAATGAGGACACCATATATTACAGATGAGGGACTTCAAAGAGAGGTTGATTGTACCTTTCCGTCCTGGTTTCGTAAATACGTAAGTAACTGAGATAATATGTTATGCGGCTACCATTAAAATATATGCAGCTAAAATATTTAAATTATCAATACATGTTTACAGGTTTTATTGCCTGAAACAACACTCATAAATGAGAGCATTCGTTATTTGGCATTGGGACCGAAGAAGCATGCAAAGACTTTGTCAGGCTATGTCATTAATGGCTTCAAGTTTAAGTCAACTCAGCATGCTATAAATGCCGAATTTCTCAATGACGGCTTCGATACCAAGAATTCTGGTGTTTGCATAAGAGGCACCATCTATGACGACGAGCTGGACTTTGACTATTATGGAGTGCTTCGGGAGATTGTAGATTTACAATATAGTGCCCCATATGATATGCATATTGTGATGTTCAAATGTGAGTGGTTCGATACGAGACCAAATATCGGTTGGAGAATCGATAAACAATTTGGATTCGTCGATATAAATCATCGCAGGAGGTATAGAGGGTCCGACACGTTTGCGATAGGAAGTCAGGCTGTTCAAGTCTACTATACAAGCTACCCAAGGCGTCGTAGAGATCGATTTGACTGGTGGGCAGTATGCAAGATTAAATCTAGAAATACATTCAACGTTGGAGACCCAGCATACCAAGAGGACCAGATCGAGAAGCCCCAATACATGGGACAACAGTCGGATACCATGGACGTGGAAGATGTCGATATACCTCATGCTGAGGAAAATAGAGGGGAGAAAGAGGTTGATATACAAGACTTAGCTGTCAACCAGGGGAGAAAGAGGCGTCTTGTCCCAAGTATTGAGCCTGAAGAAGAAGTAGAAGAAGAAGAAGAAGAAGAAGAAGAAGAAGAAGAAGAAGAAGAAGAGGATGAGGATGAGGATGAGGATGATGATACAGATGAAGTCGACGATGAGGATGATGATATAGATGAAGTCGACGATGAGAATGAGGATGAGAACGATGACGATGACGATGAGGACGAGGACGATAACGATAATTAGATTAAATATCGGTATATATTAGAAGCACTTACAACTAACTTAGTGAATTCAGTTTAGACGGACACATTCTTATTTCAGTTTATGTTTTTGTCGTTCGATCATCTACTTATTGTATGATTTTCTTTTTACAGATGGCACTCTTAGTTCTCATTGTCTTGACGGCACTCGCCGCCCTGCTGCTGGTATATATATTTTAGTTCAGTTTTATATTCATTTATACTTCTATATTGTTAATTATATTTATGTGTTCTATTTACAGGTCATGGTCACTACCACTCGTGCTGCTGGTAGCGGCAGTGGCCGTGGCCGTGGTGGTGCTGGTGGTGGCGGTACTGGCCGTGGTGGGCGTGGTGGTAGCGGCACTGGCCGTGGACGTGGTGGTAGCGGTCGTGGTGGTAGCGGTCGTGGTCGCCTTCCACATTCCCCGGATATAGAGTCCTCCGATCCCGACCTGGAGAGCCCGGCCACAGACTCTTCCCGCCGTCGATCTATCTCTGCGCTACCTTCATCTTCATCGAGGCCTGAGACTCCATCCGCTAGCGGATCCGTTTCGCCCCCGGATTCACCAGCGGGTACACCATCAGTTACTGCAGGGTGGGCTCCGGAGTACCCCTGGATTCAGCTTCATCCTGCTACCGGTGAGTACATCCGCGGACCCGCGGATCCTCCGACGCCTCCAGAGAGGCCGATAGGCGAGAACCGACGAGAGCTATGGCCCGCGGGTGATACGTAAGTAAATTTAAGTTAATTTATTAAATTTGTTTCATTTATTCAAGTTAATAATCCAGTCTTTGCTTCTTTGTAGGTTTTTCCCGTATGATGCTGCCCGGATACTCGGGCAAATTATCCGGGAAAACTACCATGGCCCCTACCTCAATTTTTCTGAGGTGCCTCAGAACATGCAGTACGCCTGGCTCGAGGAGATGAAGGTATATATATATATCTTTTGGTTAATTATTAATTATTCTTTAATCTACTAATTTTTTAATTACGTGATAATTTAATTTGTATGTCAGACGACGTTCTGGTGGCCCCCCCATCGCGAGGAGTTGATTCGCAAGGCCTACAAAGCCGCCGCCGGGAAGAAGATACGGGATGCGGTGTACGACGTTCGTACGGCACATTCGAGGAAGAAGTGGCTCCGGGAGGAGTACTACGAGCAGATGTTGGATAAGATGAATACTGCTCAGTACAAGGAGAAATCAGAGAAAGCGAAGGCGAGCAGACAGGCCGCTGGTCTGCATACGGGAGGTTCAAAGCCCCACGCAGCGACGCGTGCAGATTTGGTGAGATACCGTAAATTCATTTCACTATTAAATTCGGTACTATTAATATACGTAGTTAATTAAATTCGACGTATATTTCGTATGCAGGCACAACGGGCGGTAAAGGAGGGGAGAGAGCTGGAGTCGGTCACCGCCTACGATGTATTCCTGCATACACACAAGAGGCGGGCAGACGGGAGCTTCGTCAACGCGAGGGCCCAGGCGACTGATGTAAGTAATTACGTTTATGAGATTTATATTAGAAATATAATTATTGTTAACTTAATTAGGTGAACGTAGGATTCAAATTATAACTTAGGGAAACATAGGATTTAGATTATAACTTAGGAAAACTTATAGTATAAACACATTCATTGGATAGGCTGCATATCGTGAGGCCCTTAGTCAGATTGAGCCCCCTGCCGAGGTTGTCGGCGAAACGACGCCCACCCAGACGCCCTCTTCTATGGCCGTTCGCTACGACGACGTGTTCGTAGAGTCTGTCGGCGGCTTTAATAAAGGGCGCGTCTACGGCGTAGGTTCCATGGCGGCGTCGTTGCAGGGCACGACTCCGAGATATCCACCGCCCCCGCCTCCTTCCGCGCCCCCGTCGGATGATATGAGGGCGCAGCTTGCGACTCTCACCTCCGATATGTCGAAAATACGGAGTCTAATGTCGGATGTGCTGGAGCGCCTTCCGCGTCCTTCTTCTGCTCCCGGTCCAGATCCGTCTGCTCCCGGTACGTCTAGTACGGTTGCCGGTCCTTCCGACCCTGGACGTTATTCATTTGACCGTTCTGCCGAAGTCCGCCTGGTACCGGATACTGCACTCATTGGGCTCATGGACTTGATGTCGCCAGAGCAGCTCCGCACGCTTCCAGAGCATGTGTTGTCCCAGGTGCCGGCGTACATGGTGGAAGAGTACATCCGCAGAGCCGAGGCGGCGCCGAGACGACGACGCGATCCATCTCAATGATATTTGTACTGTTTTTGGATATTTGTACTGTTTTTGGATTTTGAATTCTGGATATTTTGGAAGCGTACATGAATGTTTGGAATTATGAATTTGTGTATTTGTGTTTGGATATTTGTACATAGATGTTTGGATATTTCTGTTTGATATTGGATATTATGAATTTGGATATTTGGATATTTGTTGATCGTACATGGATGTTTGGATATTGGATATTATGAATATGTGTAATATTTACGAAGGAAATAGAATGTTTCTGTAATTTTTTTAATTAATGTTGCATTTAGCGACGGACTAGCGACTAACTAGCGACGGATATATCTTTTAGCGACCGATGAGCGACTAACTAGCGACGGCAAATCCGTCGCTAACTGGGTTATATAAATATTTGTAGTTACCGACGGACGAGCGACGGAATATCCGTCGCTAACTGGGTGATATAAATATTTTGCAGTTAGCGACCACCTAGCGACTACCTAGCGACGGCGAATCCGTCGCTAACTGGTTGAAATAAATTTGCAGGTAGCGACGAGCTAGCGACGAACTAGCGACGGAACTTCCGTCGCTAACTGGAATATTAGCGACGGAATATCGACTACCTAGCGACGACAAATCCGTCGACATGGTTCTGGAAATATGGTAGGTTTCCAGAGACTTAGCGACGGATAGTGGGTCGCTAATCCGTCGCTAATCTGTCGAGGATGACGACGGACTAGCGACGGCTTAGCGACCCATTATCCGTCGACATGGTTTTGGAAATATGGAAGCTTTCCAGAACCAGGCCGACGCCCTACCCGTCGCTAATCCGTCGCTATAACGTCGAGGTTAACGACGGAATGGCGATGGAATAGCGACTGATTTTGCGTATCAGGAACCTCTCTGATACGCTTTTACCGACCTATTTACGACGGCTTAGCGACGGATATTTTAATATTATATGGCATGTAAACCGACTGGAACAAGTCGCTAATCCGTCGCTAAACCATTGAAAGGCAACCGTCGGTAATCAGTCGCTAGTCCGTCGGTTAATCATTTGTCCGACGGCTTAGCGACGGACAAATTTTAGCGATGACGTATTTCCCGACGGCCATTTTCATCAAATATCCGTCGCTATTCCGTCGGTAATTTATGTTACCGACGGATGAGCGACAGATGTGGCCGTCGCTAAAGTTGGTTATTTTGGTAGTGATATAATGCTCGTCTAAGTTTAATTGAATACATTCCCTTCGACTTAGTCTTTGGCATTGTAAATCCTTTTTGAATTTTCATATAGATGTCAATATCTAAGTCTCCATACAAATATGTAGTTACAACATCCATAAGTCTCATATCAAGATTTTCATAAACTGCGAGACTGATTAGATATCTAAAAACAATGACATCCACAACTAGAGAGTATGTCTCAACATTGTCAATTACAGGCCTTTGAGAGAAACTATGTGCTACAAGTCGGGCTTTGCATCATTCAGCTTCGTTCCACTCATTTTGTTTTCTCACGAAACACCCTTTTAAAACCATCAGGGTTTATGCCCTTTGGTGTTTTCACTATAGGTCCAAACACACCACATTTTTCTCAGATTTTAATTCTGCTTGAATAGCACCTTTCAGATTGGCCAATTTTTTCTTTGTCAACATTCATTTATACTACGTGGTTCATTTTCACAATCATCAATGTCCTTTGATATTTTAGTAGCTACTGCATAGCTAAATATGTCATCGATGACAAGTGCTTTTTTGTTCCACAGTTCACCTAAACATACATAGAATATCGAGATCTCTTCATTTTTAGGTACATGTGCCTATCTAGAGGCATCCATCGGCATTTCAGCGAATTTAGAAACATGCACATCTTTATTATTTGTTTTCGGAGCTCCGACCACTATTGGGCTTTTATCATGATGACGAGATATTTTATTAGCTCTCATCTTTCTAGGATCTCTATCCTTGGAACCTATAGGCCTACCATGCTTTTGACGTGTAGTGGTAGATTCATTGCCGCCTTGTTTGGATTTTGTCCAATTGGAACAATGATTCTCGTTGGCAGATTCATAGCTGGCACATGTGATCTAGTTACCTTTAAGGAATCATTAAATGCATCAGATAATTAATTAGAATTTTTTTGCAAATGTATTATTCTTTTTGTCTCAAAATCTCAATTTGGAGTTCTTGATCTTGATGAGATAGAGTAGGCATATTCCATTTCAATTCACGTCGTTCATTAGTAATGGGTTGTTCTATAAGAACAATTTGTTGCTTACCTCCCCTAACGGCTGGAAGACTCTCTTATCAAATTGGCAATTATTAAATCTTGTAGTGAAGACATCACTAATCATTTGTTCCAAATACCATATTATGGACGAAGACTCAACTAATGTATATACCAAACATCATTAGGGATCCATCTTAGTTCTTCTGGGAAATAGAATTGGAACATATACTATAAATCCAAACTTTTCAAATATGAAATGTTTGGTTGTTTACCACTAATAAATTGTATATGTGAAAAGATATGGTAGACAAAGGATTTAAATTTAACTAGAGACACAACATATAAAATAACATGTCCCCAAGCCTTAATTTTTAAACTAGATTGCACTAGTAAAGATCTAACTATAAGTTGGAGATGTTTAACAAATGACTCAGCTAACCCATTTTACGTGTGCATACGGGGAACATGATGCTCTACCCAAATTTCTATTGATGTACAATAAT
Source organism: Iris pallida (assembly GCA_029216955.1). Taxonomy (NCBI): domain Eukaryota; kingdom Viridiplantae; phylum Streptophyta; class Magnoliopsida; order Asparagales; family Iridaceae; genus Iris; species Iris pallida. Next base: position 18,229,330 of record JANAVB010040419.1, on the reverse strand, counting down.
CATCAAGAACTTGTGAGATGAATTCTGCGGCATTATCAAGACTAATTAATTTAATCAAGTTATTAGTAAACTGAAATCTAAGTTTAACAATTTTGGACCAAATGACGAGAAAATGCAAGATTTCTAGTAGACAATAGAAAAACTTATGGCTACGTAGTATATGCGGTTATGAGTACCATAAAATATCTGAAAGACCATTAGCAGGGTGAATACGACCACAAATGTCTGCTTGTATTCTTTACAAGAAAATAGGTGACTCATTTTTAACTTTTAGAAAGATGGTCTAGTTACAAACTTCCATTGTAAACAAGGAACACATAGGTGATTTTTCGATAAGCCAAAATTGTGATTTTCTAATAAATATCCATAAGAATTATCAATGATCCGATTGAACATAGTTTGTCCCGGATGACCCAAAGGGTCATGCCTAATTCTATATAAGACAAGATCATTGGCTTTATATTTTGCCACAATCATATTAAATTTAATTATAACAATGGTGGTATAATACAAACCCACCGAAAGACAAAAGAATTCTTCTAATGTGAGCCTTTTGCTCCCAACATTAGATGTGATACATAATGTCTCTTTGTTGTTATCATTTCGAGTTTCAATATGGTATCCATTTTGTGTATATCCTTGAAACTTAACAAATTCCTTTTTGGAACCGCTTGAATATAACCCATGCTGCAAATAGGTTTGAGTACCATTAGGTAACATGTTGTATGCTCTTCCAAAGCCCTCAATTGTATGGGTTGACCCAGCTATTGTTGACACTTTATGCATGTCAAATACTAACTTTGAAAAAAAAATTTGATTTTGTAAAATCATGTGTTGTAGCACATCTACAAAACACATATCCAAGTTATTTTTCTTGGATTCATTGAATCTGTCAACCTCTTGTTGAGTAGCTTGACATTGCTTAAACCAATGTCCATCTTTGTCATATTTATAACAAGTATTAATACTCCTATTTGGTTTACATAAAGCAAAAATAATTTTTTTTATGAACATATATTCTAGCTAGCATAAGTATAATAAAAAATAATTAAACATTTCAAATGATAATATCATATTATAGAAATGTAACTCAAAATTTATAATAAAAAATTTCAATAAAATAAACTCTCATGGCCAAAACATTCCATGATGGAAACTAAAAATAAAACATGACTTCAAATATAAATAGTTTATAAGTACTTAAAATAAACATAAATTGACCGAGTGCTCATTTAATGGAAGGTGAATTTTTAAGCATCTCCTCAAACTGTTCATTTGTAACTTGATTTCCTTTTGTTAGAGGGTATTGTCTACTTGTTCCATTTATTCTTTTGCGAACCATTGTTTCTACCTTTGTAACGTTGATAAACATGACAATATCTTCTATAAATTTTTTTTATTCCCTCTTTCACGTCTTCCACCACGACCTCCACTAATTCCAAAATTAGCATTTGCCTCAGGAATTTTCATTGACCCAGTTGGTCTAGAGTTGTTATTTTTTATGAGAACGTTACTATTTGCTTTTGCTACAATGAGATAGTCACCCGTTCAGATTATTTTATGAAATTTCTTTAACAATATTATTGCTGCAAAAGTACATTACTTGCATAAAAAATGGAAAGAATTTTTTCAATCATTTGAGTCTATGTTACCATTTTTTCGCATAATATAAGACGAAAAACAATATTAAACATAGCATAATTATATTCTTTAACCTTTTTATAGTCATGATATCTTAAATTCAACCATTCACTTTGAGAATTCGGAAGGATTACTGTCACGACCTGTACCAACTGTGAGGGTACGAGTATGTAACAGCGCCCAGCCTACGCCGCAGTGTCGGCAGTAGAACGCTATTCTAGGTCATGAACTATAACTAACACAATATAAAATACTCTCCAACTGGAGGCCAAGTCACAGAAGGTACAACTCAATCACAATCTAGAGGTAGAATATAGCACGATGGAATAGATAAGGAAATCCTCAACTGAGGTACAACAAAGTGAAATAAACATAAGTCTCAATATCTCCATAATAATACAACTCTGAATCAAGACAAAAACTATCATGAAATGAAGAACAGTCTAGACTATCTAAACTATGCATGGGTATCATCCTCAGCAGCTGCCTGAACCTCTCCAAGGGTCCAGGTCGCGGGTGTCATTTAGGCAAGCTCCATAGTAAGGGTTGCAGGGTTCCTCATCATCCTCTGTAAAATGTTCAACAGGTCCAGTCAGGACGGGAGCGAGCACAATACATCTCACGCAGATCATAACAGGTTAGTAAATATAAACATGTAAGAGAGTACCACACATGAAACTGAAAGAATGTACATGATATAAAAGAGAGAACTGTAATGGAAATATCTTCTATAAGTAGAGAACTATCAGTGACTAGTGATTTAGAGTACAAAGTCGACATGTGAAGGGCTAGATTTGTACATGAATATACTAAAGAGGCGCACATGGTTATACTACTTTAGAATTGTTCACATGACTATTTATACTCTCTCATACCCCAATCAATACACAAGGATCCAGACAAGTTATGTTACGAATATGATTTTCATATGAAAGCCCATAGATGGGTGTACATGAAGTATATATGAGGGCTCAGAACTGAGTGCACATGAATTCCACATGAAGGCCAGTGAAGGGTACACATGAAGTATAGGTTATACATGAAATACACAAGAAACATGACCGAACATGGGAGCACATGAGAGTACACGAGCGAGCATGAACGAGCATGAAGCATATGAGAAACATGAATAACGTAAGAGCAAGGAATACATGATGTACATGAAACACACGACATGATGTATTCGATGCTCCCAAGGAGGATAACATCTCAATATAGGGATCCATTATCACCTTCATTTTCCGTTATACGTATTTCTAGTATACGTGTACGGGATTCTGACCCGTACCATGACTTGTCATTTGCTAGCTAATCTTGGTTTAATCTTGTTTAGATTCATCAAGGCATGTATTGGCTTGGTTTGGTTTATTTTGGTTTAACTTGGTTAGACCCTCCTTGGTTCATCATGATAAACCATCCTTTATAACTCACCAACCCTTTCTCTCTCTTCATTATTTCTTCTTCTTATTTATTTACTCCTCTCCACCTACACCCAAGGGCCCTAGGCAAGTGCAACTTGCTTCATAATGGATCTCAAGTTTTATTGTTCCATTTTCTTTTTTACATGATTATAAGCCTCTTTAGAACTTGGAGTTTTTTATTTTTATGGATAGATTCTTCTAGATCTACATTGTAACTTTGGGGTTTCATGAGTTCATGGAGTTTTCTTGGTTTTGATCAACTAAAACTTGTTATTTTCGAAAACTAATAGTTCTATGAGCAAGAGCACGGAATTTTGTATGAATTTGGTTTTTTATTCACCTCATTTCGAGTTAAAATAAAGTTTTTATGGCCAAAACAAGTTTTCTGAAATTTTTATGTCGGCTGAAGAATGTAGTGCTGTCGTATGTATAATTCTTATGCTGGAACCCTTCTCTTTTGCATATTTTACGCAAAATTGAATTTTTGGCATAAAAAGTGCACAGAATGACTATTTTTGCCAAGTTTAGCTATTTTCTAGCCAGAATTTCGAAAAACTTAAAACATGAAAGTTTTAGATCTTTGTCTTGCCTTTCCGAATATCTTTGGAGCACCTTATTTAGAGTTTGTATGTGGAAGTTATGCCTATTTTCTGAGATGTGTTGAACCTTGGATTTTGGGGAATACCATTGGATCTTGTGTTTTCATGCGTTGAGCTATGACCATATATGAACTAGACCTTGTGATAAATGACTCTCCAACTATGTGCATAACATAGGCTTCTTGTTACCAATGATAATGATTCATAAGGAAGTTATGTTAAGTTTTACGCCAACGATATTATGTTCCGATTTTACGTCGGGCCAACCCTGCGTATCACGCGGAGTGTTGTGAGATGTTTTTCGCGTAAACTCTTTTAAGCCTGAACATTTCCGCATACTTTATTGAATATTGAGAATTGTTGTGTTATGACAACTCCCATGCATGTTTCTCCTAGTTCTTGTATATATGCTTGTGATCTCACATGTGTCCTGTACGTGGCCTAACTTGTGACGACCCCACTTGATAACTTGTTAATATGGAGCATGATGGCCTTGAGCATGGTATGACTTGATAACATGAACATGAGGTGATCATCCTCGATAGTGGACCATCGTGGTGCACTCTTGACAAGTAACAAGTAAACATGACATGTACCAGCTTAATAGTGGCCCGGGGTGGCGCACTCCTGACAAGTAATCTTGACAAGTAATATGTAACTCTCGTCTTGACACCGTAGGTGATTTCTCTTGATTGTCTCTATACAAGTTATATGTCCCGTCTTGCATCATGTCTAGGACATGAATCCTTGATTTTCTACGGTCAGGGATTCATACTGAATCAGACTAGGATAATGACTAGATTGATCAAGTAGTTCATATAAGGAGATGTTTCTAGTTACAGGAGATCCCGTTATCCCGGCCACACCTGAGGGACTTGTAGCCTACCGTCGAGTAGGGCACATTTCCAGCCCACTGTCATGTGGGGCACTCCATGAAACAAGTTCTAAGCACACTGTTAGGTGTTGCACTCTAAGTTACCTAATAATTCTTGATAACCCTTAAATAAATCTGGCCTGGATAACCTGGATAGCTGCAGGGCTTGTGACTGCTTTGCATCTTGCTAGTAACTAGGTTTGTGATAACCCTAGTTGGTTAAAGTATCAAGCCGTACTCTTTTCTTGGCCATGAGTGTTGGATGGAGTCCAATCCTGTCTAGTCTTCCCTAGCCCCAGTACATGCTATCTCAGGACATGCTTGCTTATATTTTACTCTTGTCGATAATTGGTTGGAGACTAAGCTCTGTTCAGGTGAAGGGTTACAACCGGGTCCTTGTTTGGTTTACGGTTGTAACTTGGCCACCAGAATAGTCCCTTAGTTGTCCTATCGCTTATCTTCTTGTTTTCTTTAACTCATGTCTTTATTATTGTTCTCATGTGCTAATATGCTGGTTTTAGTTCTTAAGTGAAGCCTCCCTTGTGGCACTTGCTCTTCTAGGGTCTGACCCAGCTGGTTTTGTATGGCCAGATTTCGGAGTAGCTCCCGAGGATCTCCCCGCCTTCCAGCCAGATGGTGAACACTAGAAGAAACCATGGCAACGAGTGGGTTTATTTTGCTCTCCCGCTCAAATTGTAAAATTATTCTTTTGTGGCGTTTAGCCGTCGAGCAAGTGTTAGCTCATATTGAAACCTATACTTTTGTCTGCCTACGGGCTGTAACATGATTGACAAATCCTAGGGTTGATCATGTATGACTAAAACTTTTGCTACTCCTCATATTTTGTACGACTAGGTTCATGACCATCTGTATATGTATTGTTCGGGATGCCTTACCTTTCATGCCTGGTGATATGATATCTTGTAACATATATTACTTGCTTGAGATTGAGACACTAGGCTTGTTCTTGACCATAAGAGGCCAATGGCTTGTAGATAAACCCTCATGCATCTAGACAGTCGTGACCGTATGTCGAAGTGGATTACACTTCTATATACGCAGCTGGCTGTGTCTGTCTCCCGCTCTCCAGTATTCTGGTTCTGGGGCGTGACACGGTTTAAGTGGTAGCCCATGCAGATCTTGTAAAAACAAGATATATGAGGGTTTTACCGAATAGATGTCTCAATCAGCATCCGTCCTTGATCTCTACTAGTGTCCTCTAATCTTCCTAAAATCTTGACCTGATCACCTGCTCATATCCTTGATCTATCTTAGTCCTTCCTTAATGTTCCTCATGTCATTTACTTCAGTGGCATTGTTTCTGGTCCTACCGATCAGCGAGGTGGAGCACCTCCAGTGAACCAGCAGCCACCTGGGGACCAAGCCCAACACTCTGGAGCGGCCTCCCGTGTCATGCCTTCTGGGGATCCAGAGCCCCCAGTTCAACCTGTCCAGTCTGCAGAACCTGATAATGGAACCCTGGTAGGACTTATCAGGGAATTGCTTGCATCCCAAGATCGTCAGGGAGATGCCCTGCACCAGATAGTACAAGATGCCATGGGCCGAGTTGGTTATAAAGGGAACAGCACGGCTGTCACGACTCGCACCCACTGTGAGGGTACGAGTAAGTAATAGCGCCCAGCCTACGCCGCAGTGTCGACGGTAGAATGCTGTTCTAAGTCTCTAACTAGCCATCAACTCATGCAGTATATAATATACTCATCATGATCAACTCCGAACGGAGGACAAGTATAAGATATGGTGTAACTCAATCACAGTCTAAGCATGATAAGATAACACCGAAATATAACTAAGAAATTAAAGACAACAATAACTACTGAAATAATAACAACTATCTCAAACAATCTCAAATACATCTCAAGTCTCAATTCTATACAACAAGCTCTACATGAAAACAGATGCAAGTCTACTATCTAAATCCCGAACATTCCTGAGTGTCGGGGCCAAAGGTAGCAGTCCCATCTCCGGGTCCATAATATGTAGGACATGTATCCTCAGCGTAAGTATCTGTAATATTTTCAACAGGTCCAGTCAGGACAGGAACGAGCACATCTCATCTAGAAAACCCAAGTAAATGACAGAGAACGATAAAACAGTTATAGACAGTTGTATTGATGAACATGGCAGTGTTGGCCCAATGATTACATCATGTTTTTGACTATGGCTAATCAGATAAGTTTAACATAATGATGTCACTAATATTCATATACTCACTATCATGTTGCTACTTAAACTTAGCATTGTCCTAATTGTCCTTTATTATATTGCTATGCTTGTATCGTACTGCAACATATTTTGCTGGCCTAACATGTATTTGTAGACATGCAGTAAGCATAATCAAACATGATCTAAACAGGACATAGGCAATGAAGAATTAATGATGGAGCAAAGACGGCATCATACAAAGAGATTTCTCCGAACCGCCTAGCGACCTATCCGGGGCCTCGCATCGGGGGTTCCGCACTGAGTCTAGGAGAATGTATTTATCTTCGGACGACTGCTGTCAAGGAAAAAGACGTCTTCAGGACTGCTCAAATATCAGAAGAAAGGCGTCATCAAAAGGGCTCTGGGTTTTCCTAATTGTTCTAAATCTGTAATCTTCAATTTATTGAGTCTAAGAGAATGTGTACATTGAGTCGCACTGAGTCATCTCAACCCCTAGACATATCTCTCCAAAGCTCTACTATTACAACAGACCAATTCCTAAACCAAGCCCAAGCTCCACATAGCCAAAAAGCCCAATGGACCAATTCTGTCTTCTGGAGACAGAGTTCGGGCCGAACTCTGCCTCCACACAGAGTTCGGGCCGAACTCTGTCCCTGATTTCCAGTACCCTGATTTTTAGGGCCTGCTTGCTACAAGCTGTCCAACGTTCGAAAATTTGAATTCTTGGGACAGAATTCTGGCCGAATTCTGCCTCTCCAGAGTAGTATAAATAGACCTTGAATTCTTTCATTTCAAATTATCTCTTACCTTTAAATATTCAAGCTTTCTAAGCTCTACTACTCCAAGCCTCATTCTTCCATATCTCCTAAGCTACAACTCTCCTTAGCCCAAGGTGCTCAGTGTGATATCAACTAGAAGTTGTGTGCAAGAGGGAAAGAAAAGTCACTTGGACAATTCCAAGTTTCGCCACTGCGAATCTGTAAGAAGTTGACGTGCTCTTCTGAAGAAAAGGCACGGGGTGTAACTACTATTTCACAAATAGTGGATTTAATCCTGAGCTAGAGTTCTCAGGCCTGGACTAGTCCTCCACGAGGGAAACCAGGTTAAAACTGCTGTGTTTGTGTTTGCTCTTCTTGATCTTTATTTACTTCCGCATTTTTCTCTGATTTATTTACTATCTTGATAGTTGTTTATGGAGGTGATATAGAGTTAACTTTTTATTTCGTGATTATCGACACAAACTCTATTCACCCCCTCTAGAGTTGCCTACACATTATTTCAATTGGTATCAGAGCAAGGTCTCTATTGTTAGGCTTAACATCCTTAGAGTAGTTCCTTGTTTATTTGTGTATGGCATCGTATTCTTCCTCCTCCGATGAAGAGGGTTTTACTTCTAGTAGCATAGACAATCATGTTTCTTCTAAATGCAATAAGTGCTCTAAGTGGAAAGCCATGGCTAACCAATCCTTAAAGTTTGCTAAGGCTTTTCATTCTACAAATGAAGAACTTGTAGAAAAGGTTATTCATTTAGAAGAAGCTAATGAGTTTTTGAGAAATGAAAACAATGTTTTATTATCTAGACTTGACTCTCAAAACTCATCTTGTGATTCTTTAAAGAGTTTGAATGATTCTTTAATTTTGAAAATCAAATCTCTTTCCTCATCAATAGAAGATCTTAAGAAGCAAGCACATGAGCTAAATCGTTTGCATGATTCTTCTATTGACTCTTTAAAGAAACAAAATGATGATTTTATTTCTAGAATTGCTTTATTTGAAAAAGAGAATTATGCTTTAAACGCTAAATTTGATTCTCTTACTTGTTTGCATAATGATTTGCTATTAGAACATGATAGTCTTAAGACCAAATCCATGCATGCTCACTCTAGAGATATTCATCATTCTAGTATGTCACATGTTCATAATCATGCTCATTCCGATACATGTGCACATACTAGTATTAGGTGCTTCTATTGCTCTCGTATTGGACACATGAGTGTAACTTGTCCTATTCGTAGGAGTTTTTCTACCAATGCTAGAGTAAATAGTATATGGGTCCCTAAAACTAACAAATGTGGATCCAAGTTTATTTAGATACCAAAGTCTTCGCCTAATGTTGTAGATGGAGCTTCTTGTATCGGGACATAGCACCGAGGAAGCGTGTTGGTGGTTGCAAAGCTCAAAGGTCATCTTCCAAGCAATTGTACCAACACAAGTGTGGCCACTAGAGCCACTTTGGTAACATGCTAAACTATTCTGTTTAAATGGCTTATATTTGTAGAATCTAGCATGTTTCTCTTGATGTCTTGCTACTAGCTCACATTCATATCCTTTAGTTGCTTATTATATAAATCAACGTGAGATATAATACTAGCATGCTTAGTTGTTTTTCTTATTATTTCTTTTATCTAGCATGACAAGTTACTTAGGTTAAATGATTAGTTCACACTATGTTGTTTATCACTCATTTTCTATTAGTGTGACACATTTAAATATGCATGCTCGCTATTCTTTATCTTTATAAAGAATGTATATCACTCTAGTTCATAGGAGCTTGATTCTTGAATTTTGTTTTAAAGTTTGACTCTCCTTTTTTAAAGTTTTGAGATAGTTACTTCTTGCCGATTTGTATTCAATATGTCATATTTATCTTAATTGCGATTTGTGAATATATGTGTTTAGCACAAGCTACTTATAATTTGATAAGTATATACTTATACTTCTTTTTAATCTTGTGCTTGCATAATATCTTCATTATCAATTCTCATATTTTATTTTGATTATCCTATTGAGAATCAATTATGTCTTTGCCTAATAAAGTCTATTTATACGTGCTTTTGAATTTATGATAGTTTTTCAAACATTCATGATGGATACATGACTATATTCATTAAATCTTCATTTACATGTAGATAATGTATTTATTATATTGACATCTATTTTTGTATAAATATCTTTATGTGGGCATATGAGATAAGCTCAAGTTTCATATTATTTTGAAGAGTATTTATTCATACTTGTGCTTACCTTATAATTTAGCTATTGATTCTTTTGACTAAATTTGTGTTATCTCTACTTGAATCAATTAGCTTATTCCTTAAAGTCTTCTTTTTGATGATATCTTATTGGCTTTTATTTGTTGACTTCATGGATACATGTCTTTCACTCCTATTTTGATCTTTTTTGCTTAACCAATTTTCAGCCTGATTCCAGTTCTGTCAACAGAATCCGAAATTCGGGCCGAACTCTGCCCTTACCAGAGTTCGGGCCGAATTCGGCCTGGTTGTTGCAGAACCGGAAACAGCCTCAGCCGTTGATCAAATTATAGATCCAATGGCCATTATTGATTCCAAATGTTCATATTTATTTATTCAAATGCCTTTAAGTTGGAATGTTGAGAGAAAATATTTATTAGTGTCTTGTTCATGACTTTTATGGAAGTTCTTTTAAGAATTGCTTCGTTTTGTGCTTTACCTTACCTGTTAAGATCATCATACTTATTTTGAGTATGAATCTTCTATATATTTATTTTCATAAAGTGTATTATGAAAATATTTGTTTTGAAAATATTCTTAGCAAATTTTGATGATCATTTTTTCATTATTATTTGGGTATTTACCTCTCCTATTCATAGGGATTTTTATACTTTGATGTTGTTTGATGATATTGCATATATTCCTTTAAATCTAATTTCTTAAAAGTAAGAACATTTTGGGAACAAGCCGAAAGGGTCCTTCTGTCATACAGGTGTAAATAGCCTGAAGCGATACGGTGCACTAGTCTTCGGACTACCGCTAGCTGGGAACCGGCCCCTACAGCTATCCCAAAGTGATCAACACTTTGTAGACTTAAGATTTATTAAGGTATACTTGCAACCATTATCTAGTTCTGGATCCTCTCCTGAGTTCCAGAATACTTCATCATATCTAGCCTTATATTTGAGCTATAAATATTTTATTATTATTGCCCAATGATGTTTTGTAGCACATGAGAATACATGTAATTGATATATCATACTTCTCATGACTTTAGCTACTATGGGTTGAACTTTTACGTTGAGATTTTCCATTTCTAGAGAATACACTTTCATAATGGTTATAATTTTGCACTCTCTAGATCAATATATTATTTCATTATCTTGGGTTAATCTCAATATTTTTGGCAAAGAGATTTGCTTTATTGTGTTTTCATGAACATCTCTTTTGTCCTTTACTTGATGAGAGTCTTATTCATTTACTTGCTATCTTATACTCTTATCCCTGCTTAACAAAGAGTATATAAATCATTTTGATCATTCAAAATGTATTGCCCTTATTGTGAACTCTATGCTTAAGCATGTATCCTTAGTGTTAGTGACTTAAGATTTAATGAGCACATTTATCCTGTTAATGGACTACCTCATTAATCTTAATTAGTTATGTAGCTTGCTTATTTACGATGTATTGATTAAGCTACATAATTTTTGTTCACTTTCACTCATCTAGCTATCTTCTTGAATTTCAATGTATATGTGATATGCTAGTTTACAAAAACAAGATTTATGAATTTTCTTGATGAGATTTGTATTCTATTTTAAATACATATGTTTGGTCTCTAAAATTAGTTTGACAAATTTTTATTTAATCTTGTTTCCATTAAGGTTTGTGATTCATCGCTTTAACTTCCTTCCATACTAGTCATTGGAAAGCGTCTCTTAAATTTCTCTCATCTTTTGAGTCATGATTCTACTATATTATCATTTCTTTGGAATAAATTTGCAATGATTTAAATAAGATTGACTCTTTTCTATATTTTCCATTGGTTTGTTTATATGGTTTTTAGATGGAATTTATGACGGATCATAATTATTTATTGGTTTACTTTATGAATGATCCTATTGATAGAGTAGTCCTATACTATCTAATTATGTAGTTATCAAGTTAATTTATTACTCTACTTTGACTACTCATGGATTATCACATATGCTCTTGCTATTTGAACTTCATTGGTTTCTCATTTAGCATTAGCAAGGTTGGATTATTACCCGCTGATGGGTACATATGTGGTAAAACATACATAGTCCTTGCAAAGCAATAAATTGGTTGATCATTTCTTAATTAGATAATCATGGACATGATATTTGAGATTTATTTTTTATCTTTTGAGCTATATTATGATTCTCATCATGATTGTTTTTAATGGACCTTATTTCTTTTCATGATGATCTTTTTCTCAAAAGGTAACATGCATTGATCTATCATTTTAAATATGAGATTCTTCTACATAGGCTAATGTATGTCATCTTTTGATTAAATGTGCTTAATTAAGATATTATTTTGATCGTTCATCTTTAGTGACTATTTATTGGATATCTCTTCTAAAGATGACATTATTTGTTTTATGACGTCTTTATAGCCTTATATGCATTGAGCAAGGGGAAGAAATCAATAGTTGATTTACCCCTAGATTTTGAAGTTATCATTTTTTTTTTGCTATAAGTGCTTTGGAAACTAGGTACGCATATTTTAAGGGGGAGCAAATAAATTGGTTCAATTCATTTATACCCTTTAATATGTCGTATACCTAGTTCATCATTGACCCATATTTTTATCCTTATTTATATCTTAGTGATTGAGGTTATGATACTGTTATTTTGTGAAAGGTTTATGAGAGTTTATGCAATTGTTTTCATCATATTTCTTTGATATGAGTCATCTCGTTAATATTAACTTTTGTATTTTACTTTGATGACTATTGTGCTTTCTTTGATTTGGTTTTTCCATATATACTTAATTGATTTGGCTTTCCTTGTTGAGGACTTACCCAAAATTCATGATTTTATCTATATTGGTAATAGTTTGAGGGGGAGCATTCAAGTCGACTGAATTTCTCTTTCTCAAATATTTTTCTCCTTTACCTTCATGTTTATCTAAAGGATATTCATATAGCATGATAAGGTAATTGAGTTCTAATGCATGATTTTTGGATAAGCAAATATATTTGCAAATAATGAGATCATTTTATATCAATTGCTCTATTTTACATTCATCATTCCTTTATTTTGTTTCACTATTTATCTGTGGATAATTGTGACTACCATAGTTTCATTGATCAATGTTTCAAGTTTTTATATTTCAATTGATATCAAGTTTGTCTATTTCAATATCTCAATTGGTTTCTTTCTTCTTTGATATCTATTATTTGCAATTATCTAATCTCCATGACTTTTGACTGTAATTTTTTTTCTTCCAAAACTAGAGCAATATTTCATATCATACTATGTTTTTGGATGTCTTTCTTGGATTTCATGTTGGTAAACTATCTATTGATTATTTTCAAATTCTTTTAGTTTTACCAACTATTTGTGTTTTGACAAGCTATTTTCTATTTGGCACTCTACATTTGGTATGTAGTTTCTATACTTGTCTTTACACACTTCTCCCATTGTTTCTCATTTAGTATATCTTGATCATGATTGTCTCTGCCTTCCTCCTTATGCTTGAGTTCATTTTATCTCCTTTTACTGGGGAGCTTATTTTTTTTGATCATGTCAAAGGGGGAGAAATAAGTTTAAGTTAGCACACAATATTATAGTAATATGTGTTTATTAGTGATACATGCATCTATCGTATATGTCTTAAACTTAACCGATTTGCCATAATCAAAAAGGGGGAGATTGTTGGCCCAATAATTACATCATGTTTTTGACAATGGCTAATCAGTTATGTTTAACATAATGATGTCACTAATATTCATATACTCACTATCATGTTGCTACTTAAACTTAGCATTGTCCTAATTGTCCTATATTATATTGCTATGCTTGTATCTTACTGCAACATATTTTGCTGGCCTAACATGTATTTGTAGACATGTAGTAAGCATGATCAAACATGATCTAAATAGGACATAGGCAATGAAGAATTAATGATGGAGCAAAGACGGCGTCATACAAAGAGATTTCTTCGAACCGCCTAGCGACCTATCCGGGGCCTCGTATCGGGGGTTCCGCACTGAGTCTAGGAGAATGTGTTTATCTTCGGACGACTGTTGTCAAGGAAAAAGACGTCTTCAGGACTGCTCAAATATTAGAAGAAAGGCGTCATCAAAAGGGCTCTTGGTTTTCCTAATTGTTCTAAATCTGTAATCTTCAATTTATTGAGTCTAGGAGAATGTGTACGTTGAGTCGCACTGAGTCATCTCAACCCCTAGACATATCTCTCCAAAGCTCTACCATTACAACAGACCAATTCCTGAACCAAGCCCAAGCACCACAAAGCCAAAAAGCCCAATGGACCAATTCTGTCTTCTGGAGACAGAGTTCGGGCCGAACTCTGCCTCCACACAGAGTTCGGGCCGAACTCTTACCCCTGATTTCCAGCACCCTGATTTTTAGGGCCTGCTTGCTACAAGCTGTCCAACGTTCGAAAATTTGAATTCTTGGGACAGAATTCTGGCCGAATTCTGCCTCTCCAGAGTAGTATAAATAGAGCTTGAATTCTTTCATTTCAAATTATCTCTTACCTTTAAATATTCAAGCTTTCTAAGCTCTACTACTCCAAGCCTCATTCTTCCATATCTCCTAAGCCATAACTCTCCTTAGCCCAAGGTGCTCAGTGCGATATCAGCTAGAAGTTGTGTGCAAGAGGGAAAGAAAAGTCACTTGGACAATTCCAAGTTTCGCTACTGCGAATCTGTAAGAAGTTGACGTGCTCTTCTGAAGAAAAGGCACGGGGTGTAACTACTATTTCACAAATAGTAGATTTAATCCTGAGCTAGAGTTCTCAGGCCTGGACTAGTCCTCCATGAGGGAAACCAGGTTAAAACTGCTGTGTTTGCGTATGCTCTTCTTGATCTTTATTTACTTCCGCATTTTTCTCTGATTTATTTACTATCTTGATAGTTGTTTGTGGAGGTGATATAGAGTTAACTTTTTATTTCGTGATTATCGACACAAACTCTATTCACCCCCTCTAGAGTTGCCTATACGTTATTTCAGGCAGTTTATATTCAGGTGATGGTATAGAGAGACAGATAAAGTACAAGAAAAGTAAGTAACTAAACAAGAGAAGAAATCATGGCAATAAAGACTGTAAAATAAAATCTAGCTGAACTAGAGTAATGTGATGAGTCCAGACAGTACAATATAAGTTGAGTGTAATCCCAATATGAGTCTAATACAAGATGAGTCGAATGTGATTCTAATCATTGTTCTGATAAGGTGATTCGAATAAGGTGATACGAATAGTGATTCGAATATTAATCAATAATGATTCGAATAATTTCTCCAAGTGTGTTTTAAAATACTTAGATAGACATGTAAACGACAAAGGGTAAATCCGGCACATCACACACCTGGCCGGGTGTGGAATGGCTATCGTTCGAATATCATTCACAGGGGATGGTTCGAATAGTAGGAATGTTCACATGTCTAATCAAGTATTTTCCCGCCCAGTCTAATACAAATGAATCCATAATCTAACACAAAAGACGAATACAAGTCCAACCAGCACATGAAGATACGAATAGGTGGTTCGAATAGTGATTTGTATGATGATTCGAATAATAGAGGTAAGACAAGTAAGTATGTGTGTCGTATGCATGGATTCAGTAATAACAATACGTGTTTGTAACAGAGAATCACATACAGCTAACTAGAACTGAAGTACAGTAATTGACAAGTAAATGAGAGAACTATCAGAGAATGTACTCGCCTGATACTCTGAAAAGAGTAATATAATATCAGATGTCTGCACCAGAGCTACAATATCCTAAATAGAGCAGTACAGGTTATAATGTGTTTAAAATAAGATAAGTGAAGTCTACGATGCAATCTACATGATTTCTAGGTCAAACTAGGTCAAAGTCAACTCTTGGTCAACTCTGGGTCAAACCAAGTCAACTACACTAGTCAAACTAGGTCAATTGGTCACATCTAGACTCAATGTTGACTTTTGGTCAACTCCAGTCAATCTCTAGTCAAACTAGGTCTAGGCCAGTCAACTCAAGTCTAAACAACCACCCACAGGTCACTCTAACACTAGGCTATATACCAAATAGATTCAATATATAAATATATACATTCATGCATATAGAGGCATACATTGGGTACTACCTTATCATTGAGCATATATTGTATATCATTCTATATTACATTACATGGCATTGAGGCACACAACATGAATACATTGTATATACCAATGCATTTGATAGTGCATTACATTGCCTATATGCATATATTCATTACAATATATTCATAACATATTTGAATACAACCTTAAGTACATATTCCTGCATATCTAGCATTTAGTTTAACATACATGGGATACCTATATTACATAACTATTCAAGCTATACAAAGGGGACAGACACAAGGGGTAACATGTAGTGAATATGGAAAGAGGGTCTAAAGTTTTAGTTTAAAGAATGAACTCCAAATGACATAATAGATAAATGGGGACTGACTTTGGATTGTAATTAGAGGGAAAGGATGGTTACAGTGAAATAGATTGAATGTATTAAAGTTTAAGGCTAGTTATGAAAGGGACATATATGTATGTATCTCAGGTAATAGGGTCTGCACTATAGTGGTAACTGATACTGAATGGAATCCCTTGGACTAAATTGTAAGGTAAAGTAGGGGATTTAATGCTAACATGCCAGACATGTAATGAAGAGGAATGCAGAACAATGACTATGGTACAGTGAACAAGGGTGAAGTGAAACGAAACAGTAAAGGCCAATGAGAGTATATGATGTATACATCTGCAGGGCATGAATGCAATATGGGGTTGCAGAGGATATCCAAATGTTCATCATATATGGTATATGCTCGAGCTCATACCTCCTCATCATGTAGCTAATACATACAGGGAAAGGTGTACAACTGTAACACACTATCTCCACTTAACACTCACTCAAAGCTGATACAAGGAAGAGCATTTAATGGGGTGAATACCCATAAGGATACAAGGACAGGTACTTATATCCATTTCAGGTCAGACTAAACCCAAATGGTTAGGCAAGGAGATGAAGGGATGATCAGATCATTAGAAGGAAGGAAGGTTTCTAACTGTGACTGAACAGCTCAGGAGGGATTGGTCTTAACCTCTATATGAAGGGTAACACAACTAGGGAATTGGGTGTTTTAGGTAATGGCCTATACCAAACAATGTAGTATGCTGAACCAAAGGATAGGTAAGGCAATGAGTGGTGGCCCATGCAGGTCGAGAGTCGCATTAGTACGATATCGTGGTAGTACGGCGACTTAGTTGTACTACTGCGAGCCTGCGATAGGATTGAGAGATAGGCTTAAACGGAGAGGTACTCAATCACAGTTAGGACTACCTGAGAGATTCCTGGACGACCCTTGAGAATCTCATTATGAACTTCAAATTGAAAATTCTTTTCCTCTTGTTTTGATTCACCCTCAATCCTGATGATTAGAAGTCTTGGACTATTAACTTCCTTCATCATTATCCTTACTTATATTTTGTCTATCATATGTTGCTAATGTAGCACCAATTTTGCAAGCTGATCTTTTCGAGCTTGATCATGACATATTTTATTGGGGGCCAGCACCCACTAACATATTGTCTAATCAGAACCGGTGCATGAGGGTCTGATCAACCTATTGTACTTTGGTTCGCTTCTCATATATTATTCGACATGGAGGGAGACATAGTTAAATTTGCCCTAGAGTCTCATCCACGACAGCTTTGGCAATTCTCTTTTGGAATTATTTCCATCGCCTATGAACCACGTATTGTACTTAATAACATCGCCTTTGAACTCCTTATTATTTTGCCTTCACATATTTCAGATAGAAAAGGCACTGTACTTGATAGGTCAAATCATGTTTAGTTTCCCTATCCAAGGAAGAAATTGCCTTATTTCTATATCCTTGCATCATCCTTTAAATTTCAATTCTTGATCGTGAGCAGTTGACCGGGTCATCCTCCTTATTATCCAGTGTTTGGGGTCTTATTCCATTGAATTAATTCAATTGTGACATGGAAACCAAATCTTGGATACTCGTGCTCAGATTTCAATGGCGTCGTTCTCCATCTTGTCCAAACTTTGTCATATCCTGAAGTTGATCAACTTAGATCGTGCCGGGACTAAGTCTTCTTTTATATATAATATTATTGGATTTCAATGCTATTGACACTCGTGCCTTAAACTTTCGATTTGATCATCTTTGGAATAGTAATCCTTCATAATTAATTCCTAGTTATCTTTACCAGTTTCATATAGGATGGTAGACTGCCCCTTTGCACCTCCTTTTGAGGGAGCTAGGCCACCTATAGCTTAGCACCAGAGGGGTGGAGCTTTGCGATGGCGGTCGAGGAGACCGACGCTGCGGGTGATGGGTTAGCAGGTTTGTCCTTCTTATTCTTCCTTCCCACTTTCATGTGTGATTTCCCTTAGTACCTGCCAGGATATTTCTTGTGACTGCTATATAGTGTAGCTATCCCGTTCGAGACTGTGAAATCATGACCAGTAGGATTGTGTTGCTTCGACCTTGATTGCTGGGGGTTTGACCTAGTAGGGGTACGATCATCTTAATTTCGAGGACGAAATTTTTCTAAGGTGGGTAGGATTGTAACACCCAGTTTTCCAGATGAGGGTAATTTTGAAATTTTGTAATTATTATTATTAATTATTGATATTTGATTCACATTATGATTTTTAGTGATTTTTAATAATTTTTAAACTATTTTAAAACTAGTTTAAGTCATGGCTTGTGATTTTGATGCCTTGCTAGTGTAACCTGAGGGACTGCCTAACCTAGAGCCTGACCATGTCATTAGGATGATTTAATTACCATTTTTAGCCTAGGGGTATTTTGGTCATTTGGCCTCTTTAAATTATTTCATGATTTATTGTACTGGTGATTATTGATTTTGACTTTTGACTAGCTGCGACTTAAGAGACTGTCCTAGATTTGACTTTAACTTGGTGACCTAGTTAACATGGTGAATTGGTCCATAGGCTTGAGACCTAGAAATTGGTTCCATGACTAGTGCAACTTGGCCCATAGCCATTAGACTAAGCCCTTACCCTAATTTTCCACTTTTTTAACCAGCCACTAGGGCTCCCCTTTTCCTATAAATAATCTCCTCCTTGTTCTTGCCTCTTTTATTAAATTTTTACAAGTTTGAAGAAAGAGGTAAAGAGCCTTCTTCCCCATTCCAAAACTTCCTCATTTCAATTCTGTTTTAACTCTAGTTTCTTGCATTATAGCCTAATTTCCTCCTATTTTCTGATTGTGAAATTTAATCCCAGCCTTGGGACAATTTGAGAGCTTTTGGATAGCAAGGAGGAATCCCCCATTTGAAGCTTTTCCAAGCTTTTTGCATATATAGGTAAAACCCTCTAAATTGATTTAAATTTTAGTTTTCTTTGCATGTAGGGCTAGATCTAGGAGTCCCCTAGGTGTCCCCGAAATTTGGGTGAATTTCGTGTCCGTTTGGTGTCCGTATCGGACACGTGTCGTATGGTATGTTAGGTGTTCGACGAAATGCCTCAATGGATTGAATGTTAATGTTTTTCAAAACAAATTATATATTTGGATAGCTCATAATATGTAGATTATATATTTATATGTCTGAGCACGAATTGGGTTGGTTTTCGTGTCCAAAATGGACACACAACTCGTGCACGACACTGTACACTGGCCTCGTGCGGCTGTCCTGCTGCACGAGTGTCCTAACGGACACGACACGGCGACTCAAGCCATGAAACTTGGTACACGTGTTGTCCTAATGACTAACACGAGACCTATAAAGTTTCATGGGACCACAATGTGTGTGCACGAAGAAATCGCGTGTGCACGTGTTTTGCCCTACACTGTGCACGCATTTTTTGTGTCTCTGATACGCCCTAATAACGTCGACACGATACGACCCCGACTCAGTACAGGCACTTGGACACAAAGACCTATACCTAGACTAAATGGGGACACGACCACGTGTCCTCTTGTGGACTGTGTCGTGTCCAATTCCATGAGGAATGACAGCACGATGCTGTGCGTACCTGTCAACCTTTACCTATCGACCCCTCTGTTGGACACCTCGTGTCCTAATTTCTGGACACGAATACACCCCACAGGACACGTGCTTATAGGAGGAACACTCGATCACACTATAATTGGATTTAATTGGGATTTAGCTTTGATTTAGCATTCTTCATGATACTCACTGTTTTTTTTTCTGATACCTGGGTTTCGAATGGGGATTGATTTGGGTTTTTGAGATTTGATCTATTCATTCCTATTGATGCTTAGATTCCAGATAGGATTCGACATGTTCATTTCAGTTTTGGTTCATATAGGTTTCCATATACTTAGCTTCAGTTGGTTGTTATATCTATATATATATGTAGCTATGTCTATATGTATGTGTATACATTGATATATATATATATATACATATGTGTTGAACAAGGATCAGTTCAGTCCCTGTTCCTGGTTCCAGATGTGGTTGTAATTAGGATTTATTTCCTGTCCCTGAGATCGAATCTGAGTTACAAGTTATCTATATGTGTTTTGTCTAAATGTTTATGTTTCTCAGTTTTGTCTTTTGGAGAGGTGATCGGGAGTGAATCTCAGGTTGGGGGATTCATGGGTTTAAGTTGAGGGCTGTGTATTAAGGTGAGTGTGTGTCAGTTCAGGCTCTAGTTCAGTGTGTGTTAGAACTTAAGGACAAGAGTGTGGCAGGTGGAGAAGGCAGCATGTCCTTGGCAGCCCATTGCCCTTGTGTATCAGTTGGGGTATCTCAAGGAATGAGTTATGTGAGTGATTTTGTGAATAGTTGAGTTGGGTTGTGATGTTGACCCACTACCTTGATCTTCATTTTACCCTTAATTCCCAGATTGAGTAGATGCATTGAATTGTGGTTTCATATTAAGGTTTGGATTTCCTTGGCATTTCAGGTTTCAACTGTGATGGTGTTTAGGCTTGTCTATGGGACTGTTTTATGAATTGTACCCAATTCCCTATAGTTAGATGTTGGCCAGATATTAGTTATATTATGGTTGATGTTGTGTGAATATGGAGAATGCTTTGAGAGTAGGGGAGATGGAATGGTAGGAAGGAAGGGGGAACTGTTGATCACTGCAGCAGCCTTGCCTTGGCAGGTTGAAATGCAGTAGCAGCAAATAACTGCCTAGCTTGCAGGCTGTAGCAGTAGCAGGGACTTGGCTCCCTGAGTTGAGTTTGGATTTCCTTGGCCTGGGCCCTAGCAGCTGCTAGCAGTACCTGAGCAGTAAGCTCAGTTAGCAGTAGGCTTACCTTGTGTGAGAGTGATGCAGAGTAGGCAGCAGTAGCTAGCAGCCGGGAGAGCAGCGGTTTGGCCTTGTTGGCCTGAATAGGCTTGGTAGAGGTTTAGAATTGGGTTTTGGGTTTGTGTTGGATTGATGTATCACTGTAAATTTCAGAGTTTCTGGGTTTGTACCACAATGTATGATACACACACCCTTTTGCATCTAACCTGAGAACAATATATTTCCCTATTGACTCACACATACACATGTCTACACATGCAATCTACACATTCTAAAATCAATTACACTCTCACATGTGTCTTAACACTATCATACACAAACTAAAATGAACCCTCAAGCTCACACCCTATACACACACCCTCTCATGTACACAAACTCACACACATGCTATTCCCTATCACCCTATGTATATATATGTATGTATATATATGTATGTATATATATGTACACCTATATGAGATATTGTCATGTAGTCTATATAACATAAATTTGTGTTAATTATATTTAATTAAATAAATATGTATATGTGTGAAAGGTGTGAAATGGTCTAGGTATGATATAGCTATATGGCCCATGGCCTATATACAGGGCATATAGCCTATGGGTGTATACCTATGGCTCATAGCCTGTATGTGTGGTTTGAATGCTTAGTGATTGTGTTGTTGGCTTGTATAGCCTTGATAGTGTGTGTGCTTACTAAAATAGGCTGGTTAGGCTTAGTGAGACTTGTTTGGCTTAGGTTTGACCTAGTTGACCTAGTTTGACCTAGACAGCTGACCAGGTTTGGCTTAGTGTTGACTTTGACCTAGAATTGACTTAGAATCATGAGGATTGCATCGTAGACTCCATTTATCTTATTTTAAACATGTTATAACCTGTACTGCTCTATTTTAGGACATTGTGGCTCCGGTGCAGGCATCTGATATTACACTACTCTTTTCAGAGTAGCAGGCGAGTACATTCTCTGATAGTTATCTCATTTACTTGTCAATTACTGTACTTCAGTTCTAGTTAGTTGTATGTGATTCTCTGTTACAACAC
The DNA here is from genome assembly GCA_029216955.1 of Iris pallida. Taxonomy (NCBI): domain Eukaryota; kingdom Viridiplantae; phylum Streptophyta; class Magnoliopsida; order Asparagales; family Iridaceae; genus Iris; species Iris pallida. The sequence continues at coordinate 18,207,305 of JANAVB010040419.1, read as the reverse complement.
GTGTGGATATTTCTGGATTCATGTATACGACACACATTTATTTTCTGGCCTCTATTACTGGTATCATTATTTTGGAATCATTTACTGGAATCTCCTACTGGAATTATTTACTGGAATCATTTACTAGTATCATTATATTTTGGCTGGACTCATCTTGAATCATTGTGTCGGATTTCTGGATTCACTTGCTGGGAGGGGAAATACTTGAGTAAGACATATAGACATACCCCAATCTGGAATCTCCCAACTTGAATCTACTGGAAGCATAGTCATCTCTCGCCTGATCAGTGAGAGGTGTGCCTGATTACCCACAGCCGTTTACATATCGAACTCGGTATTTTAAAACACACTGCTAGAGTATAGACTGGACTCACCCTGGAATCGTTGATCACTATAACTGGAATCGTCCCTTACTGGATTCATCTTGTATTAGATTCATCCCGTACTGGATTTACATAGGTTTTACACTGGTTTACATTTTGTGTCTGGACTTTATATCATATTACCCTGGTTCAGCTAGTTCTATTTTTACAGTCTTCATTGCTATGATTCTTCTCTTGTTTAGTATTTACTTTCCTTGCACTTTATCTCTCTTTCTTACCATCATCTGAATATAAACTGCCACTTTCATCAATATAACTGTCTATAACTGCTGTATAGTTCTCTGTCATTTACTTGGGTTTTCTAGATGAGATGTGCTCGTTCCTGTCCTGACTGGACCTGTTGAAAATTTTACAGATGATTGCCCTGAGGACACATGCCCAACATATTACGGACCAGGAGACGGGTTAGCTACCTTTGGCCCCGACACTCAGGAGTGATTGGGAGATTAGCTAGTTGTTGTTCAGCTTTCATGTTTAGAACTTGAGTTGTATATAGTTGAGATTGTAGTAGAGATTTTCTGAGTTTATATTTATTAGTTGTTGGTTTTATTCTGTTATTTAGTCTTTAGTTATAACTTATGTGATATCTTATCGTTCTTAGTCTGTGATTGAGATTCTTTATATCTATACTTGTCCTCCGTTCGGAGTTGAGTTTTGACAAGTACATTATATAATTGCATGAGTTGTTGATTAGATAGTAACATAGGACAGCGTTCTACCGCCGACACTGCGGCGTAGGCTGGGCGTTGTTACGTGCTCGTACCCTCACAGTGGGTGCGGGTCATGACACAATGCAACACAGGGACTGCTCAAGTGTAAATGTAGGGACTAAAATCTTAACCAAGGGTATGCAGGACACTACAATGGATGACTGAAACAGTGATTTAGATAGGGTGTCAAGGTGAATAGGTAGATAGGATTCTCAGGAATTTGAAAAAAACAGTGTGTGCACTTGACAGTTTTCAATAACAGTTGACAATGCCAAAACCAAAGCGAAAACCTCATTCCTAACATAAATCACAACCAAACATTCAAGTAATGTAATTTCACATGTATATGAATTAATATGGTGGTTTAAACATGGTAAAATGGTTTGAAACTCATTTATATTTCGGAATTTCAAAACAGTCAACAGTGCATTGACAGTCCATATTTATCAGTTAACAAAATCAGTCCAAACCCCATTTCGAACATCCCTTTTCAAACACCAGACATAATCCAACATTCAGTATTCTAATACAGGTGTAAACAATTTAATATGGCAATTAACATCAAGAAATCAGTTTAAAACTGGAATTAAAGTTCAGAAATTTAAAGCAGTAAACTACGTATCAGTAAAAATAGAAATTTGAAATTCGAACCACAAAAACATGTTAATACACCAAGGTGAGGGTTGGTAAATCATATCAAACATGTGCACGTGTCGTGACACTCGTTCGTGTCCCACCAAGTGGACACGAGCGTATCTAAACCACTCAAACACTCACAGACGCACAGGACAGTGCGCTGCGTCGTGCACGCATGCACGCGTGTCCCGTGCGCGACACAGGGCACGACACGACTCGTGCCCGTGCCCACGTGTTCGCCCCACATAGGGCTACAATCATGTCACCCTGCCCTGCGTCGCCGTGTTCCCGTGTCGTGTCAAAACGTGCGTATCAGCAGCTAAAACTCACGCGTGCACAGCGCGCGCGGCCAGTACGGCCAGTGCGAGGAGGAGAACTCCTCGCATACTGCACCAAATGGCCCCAAATTTGGGGAGGATGATGTCAGTCAGTGCCCTGACATCCTCCCAAAATTTGGCGTGTCCACGTGTCCGACACAGCGAGATATCCTTCCCGTGATGCAGGACAGTGCGCTCGTGTCGTGCACGCGTGTCCATCACCAAAAACTGACACGAAAAGACACCAAAATACCTAACATCATTCACTAAAATTAATGTACATACTTAGATCTACAAATTCATGTAATTACATTTACAAAAATCGAAAATAAATTCCGAAGTGACATTTAATCAAACACCTATACGTACACTATGACACGTGTCCGATACGGATACCAAATGGACACGAAATTCACCCAAATTTTGGGGACAGCTAGGGGACTCCTAGATCTAGCCCTAAATTCAAAGAAAACAGAATTTTAAATCAATTTGGGGAGTTTTACCTATAGGTGCAAAAAGCATGAAAAAGCTCCAAATGGGGGATTCTTCCTTGCTAGCCAAATGCTCCCAAATTGTCCTAAAGCTGGGATTAAACCCACAATCAGAAAATAGGAGAGTAGTAGGTTCTAATGCAAGAAACTAGGATTAAAAAGGAATTAAAATGGATTTATGGGGATTTTTGGAAGGGGAAAAAATACCTTTTTTTTCCTATGTGTTGAAATAATAAAAAGAGAGGCAAGCCCTAATGAATAAGTGTTTATATAGGGTGGGGATCCCTATGTGGCTGGTCATTTAGGGTTTAGTTAGGGTTAGGGTGTCAAATCATGGGCCATGGGCTATGTCACAAGTCATTAAGTCCTTAATCACAAGTCCTTTCATTAAAACCACAAAGCTTGAAATAATTCCACTTAAACTAATCCTCTCATTCTAAAACTAATCTCTAATGCCTAAAATGAGTTAACTCAAGCTAGACTAGGGTTACCATTGCTAGGGTTAGCTTCTAGGCTAGTCCACTAGGTCTCAATAAGTCAAAGTCAAACTAGAATTCACCAATTCAATAAATCATCAAATAATTCAAATAAGTCAAAATGACCAAATTACCCTTAGGCTAAAAATGATAATTAATCATCCTAATGACATGGTTAGGCTCTAGGTCAGGCAGTCCCTCAGGTTACACTAGCAAAGTATCAAAATCACAAGCCATGACTTAAAACAGTTTTTTAAATTGATTAAAAATCACCAAAAATCATAATGTGAAATAAATATCAATAAATAATAATTATAATTACAAAATTTTAAAATTATCCTTATTTTAGAAACTGGGTGTTACAATCCTACCCCCTTAGAAAAATTTCATCCTCGAAATTTAAGTCGGTCGTACTCCTTCTAGGTCAACCAACCACAATCAAAGTCTCTAAGCAATTTCTAACTCATACAATTTGAAGAATAATATATAGAGTCATGGTCAACCATAGCAGTTGAAGGTCTCATCTAGATGGACTAGTCATATTAGATCAAAACAGTCCCATGGTATCAACATGCAAGCAAGATAGGGTGTTCTGCTGGAAAGATAAAGAAGCAACAAATCATTAAGGTGTAGGACAGTCTACCATCCTATATGAAACTGGTAAAGACAACTAGGAATTAATTATGAAGGGTTACCATTCCAAAGATGATCAAAATCGAAAGTTTAAGGCACGAGTGTCAACAGCATTGAAATCCAATAACACAATATATATAAGAAGATTTAGTCCTGGCACGATCTAAGTTGATCAATTTCAGGATAAATCAAAGTTTAGGCAAGATGGAGAACGAGGCCATTGAAGTCTGAGCACGAGTATCCAAGATTTGATATCCATATCACAATTGAATTAATTCAATTGAATAAGACTCCAAACACTGGATGATAAGGAGGATGACCCGGTCGACTGGTCATGATCAAAGAATTAGAATTTAAGGGATGATGCAGGGATATAGAAATAAGTCAATTTCCTCCTTTGGATAGGGAAAGTAAACGTGATACCTTGGGTTGATCTATCAAGTACAGTGCCTTTTCTTTCTAAAATATGTCAAAGGCAAAATAATAAGGAGTTTAAAGACGATGCTATTAAGTACAATACGTGGTTCATAGGCGATGGAAATAATTCAAAGGAGAATTGCCAAAGCTGTCGTGGATGAGACTCTAGGGCAAATTTAACTATGTCTCCCTTCATGTAGAATAATATATGAAAAGCGAACCAAAGTGCAATAGGTTGATCAGACCACCATGCATCGGTTCTGATTAGACAATATGTTAGTGGGTGCCAGCCCCCAATAAAATATGTCATGATCAAGCTCGAAAAGGATAAGCTTGCAAAACTGGGGCTAAATTAGCAACATAAGATAGACAAAATACAAGTAAGGATAATGATGAAGGAAGTTAATAGTTTAAAATCCTTTAAACATCAAAGAGTGAGGGTGAATCAATCCAAGAGGAAAAGGATTTTCAATTCGAAGTTCATAATGAGATTCTCAAGGGTCGTCCAGGAATCTCTCAAGTAGTCCTAATTGTGATTGAGTAACCTCTCTGCTAAAGCCTATTCCTTAGTTCCTATCGCAGGCTGTAGTGATACTCTAGTTCGAATACCACTACATAAACTCGACCTGCATGGACTACCACTAAAAACGTGTCACGACCCACACCCACTGTGAGGGTACGAGTACGTAACAGTGTCCAGCCTACGCCGCAGTGTCGGCGGTAGAACGCTGTTCTAAGTCTCTAACTAACCATCAACTCATGCAGTATATAATGTACTCATCATGATCAACTCTGAACGGAGGACAAGTATAAGATATGGTGTAACTCAATCACAGTCTAAGCACGATAAGATAACACCGAAATATAACTAAGAAATTGAAGACAACAATAACTACTGAAATAATAACAACTATCTCAAACAATCTCAAATACATCTTAAGTCTCAATTCTATACAACAAGCTCTACATGAAAATAGATGCAAGTCTACTAACTAAATCCCGAACACTCCTGAGTGTCGAGGCCAAAGGTAGCCGTTCCATCTTCGGGTCCATAATATGTAGGGCATGTATCCTCAGCGCAAGTATCTGTAATAATTTCAACAGGTCCAGTCAGGACAGGAACGAGCACATCTCATCTAGAAAACCCAAGTAAATGACAGAGAACTATAAAATAGTTATAGACAGTTGTATTGATGAACATGGCAGTTTATATTCAGGTGATGGTATAGAGAGACAGATAAAGTACAAGGAAAGTAAGTAACTAAACAAGAGAAGAAATCATGGCAATAAAGACTGTAAAATAAAATCTAGCTGAACTAGAGTAATGTGATGAGTCCAGACAGTACAATATAAGTCGAGTGTAATCCCAATGCGAGTCTAATACAAGATGAGTCGAATGTGATTCTAATCATTATTCTGATAAGGTGATTCGAATAAGGTGATACGAATAGTGATTCGAATAATAATCAACAATGATTCGAATAATTTCTCCAAGTGTGTTTTAAAATACTTTGATAGACATGTAAATGGCTAAGGGTAAATCCGGTACATCATACACCTGGCCGGGTGTGGAATGGCTATCGTTCGAATATCATTCACCGGGGGTGGTTCGAATAGTGGGAATGTTCACATGTCTAATCAAGTATTTCCCCGCCCAGTCTAATACAAATGAATCCATAATCCAACACATAAGACGAATACAAGTCCAACCAGCACATGAAGATACGAATAGGTGGTTCGAATAGTGATTCGTATGGTGATTCGAATAATAGAGGTAAGACGAGTAAGTATGTGTGTCGTATACATGGATTCAGTAATAATAATACGTGTTTGTAACAGAGAATCACATACAGCTTACTAGAACTGACGTACAGTAATTGACAAGTAAATGAGAGAACTATCAGAGAATATACTCGCCTGATACTCTGAAAAGAGTAATATAATATCAGATGTCTGCACCGGAGCTACAATGTCATAAATAGAGCAGTACAGGTTATAATGTGTTTAAAATAAGATAAGTAAAGTCTACGATGCAATCTACATAATTTCTAGGTGAAACTAGGTCAATGTCAACTCTTGGTCAACTTTGGGTCAAACCAAGTCAACTACACTAGTCAAACTAGGTCAATTGATCACATCTAGACTCAATGTTGACTTTTGGTCAACTCCAGTCAAACTCTAGTCAAACTAGGTCTAGGCCAGTCAACTCAAGTCTAAACAACCACCCACAGGTCACTCTAATACTAGGCTATATACCAAATAGATTCAATATATAAATATATACATTCATACATATAGAGGCATACATTGGGTACTACCTTATCATTGAGCATACATTGTATATCATTCTATATTACATTACATGGCATTGAGGCACACAACATGCATACATTGTATATACCAATGCATTTGATAGTGCATTGCATTGCCTATATGCATATATTGATTACAATATATTCATAACATATATGAATGCAACCTTAAGTACATATTCCTGAATATCTAGCATTTAGTTTAACATACATGGGATACCTGTAAGCCCCTGATTTTTCAAATCCATTTAATTAGTGTTAATTAATTTTTAATGTCAATTATAGCCTTAAATAATTTTTAGGAATTTTTAGGAATTTTTCTAGAATTTTTAAATAATTTTAAATGAGTTTTATATATTAAAAATATCAATTTGTAATTTATTCAAATGTTTTAATATCATTTTGCAAATATTAGAATTGTTTTAATATGGTTTTGCAATTATTAGAATTGTTTTTATATTGATTTGTAATTAGTGAATTGTTTATGCAAATTGTAATTTGCATTTTGTTACAGCGGGGACCTATCTGTAAATTCCTAAAGTCTAGGGGTCTTCCTGTAATTTTACCTACCCACCCCCCGACGACTGCCCCGGCTGCCCCGACGACCGACCTACGCTGCCCCCGCCATTTTCGGCCAGCGCGACAGCCCCCGACCGCCTCGACCCCCTATTTAAACACCCCCTCATCCCCCTGAACCAAACCCTAACCCTAAAACTCCCCCACAACCGACCACGACCCCCTTTCTTCCCCGACGAACACCTAAACCCTAGCTCTACTCCGGCGACCCCCGTTCGACGACCACCGCTCGACGTCATCGACTTCCACCACCCTCAGCGAGTTCGCCACGCCGAGCTAGGTCGATCGCCACCCGAGCGCCTCGACCACGACGCCCCCAGCCGCCGTTCGCCTCCTCGACTTCTACCCCCCCCCGCCGGACACGTGGGTAACATTCTTTCCTCTGTGTCGTACGTGTCTCAAACTGAGACACGAGACTCGCCTAGACACGGGGGACTCAACTGTGATACTGGACACGTGTTAGCCGAGTCGTACGTGTCGTGCTGGGCACGGACACGTCGACTCTGTGTCAGATTCGACTTCTCGTGTCCTGGACTGTATGGACACGAGACAAACTGTGAAATAGATTAACGGGTTGGGCTTTGATTAACGGGTAAAAACCCATTAAATTTCTAACCTAAATAAATGTTAACTAAAACCTAACCCCAACAGACTTAGCGGGCTGACCCACTGGCCAGCCCGAACATTTAAACCCCCCCCCCCCCCCCCCGCGCTTCTCTGGACAGGGTTCGAGCCCCCCTGTTTCAGTTTCTTTTTCTTTTTCTTTTTCTTTTTCTTTTCTTTTTCTTTTTACTGTTTTTATATATATATATATATATATATATATATATATGTATATATATATATATATGTATATATTAGTATATAGGTATATATATACTGTTTTAAACAGTATGTATGTATATATGTATATATTTTAGGGTTAGTAAATTATATGTATATATGTTAGTGTTTATATATATATATATATGTACACATATGTATATGTATATATATATTTCCTTGTGTATGTATATATATTATTATATATATATATATATACTTTATAAATTAAGTATTTTCTTGTATATATATATATATGTACTTTTGGCATAGGTATGTGAATATTCTTTTGTATAAACTTTACCTTATTAAAATAATAATATTTATTTTGACTATTACCAACTTATATTTTATTGTATTTAAATTACTGCAACCATTTGATGTCCAAGCCTAGCATGGGTATTTGGGCTCAAATGTGTTTTCACACATTCAAGACCTGTTCAAGACATATTGGACTTGATTCATGGCCTTGGGTCCTGTATTTGAACTTTGGTTCAAATTATATACATGGGCAAAATACGCAGATAATTAATTATTATGTACATTGCTGTTTTTGATTTTCTAAAAATACTTAAAGTATTGATAAAATTATGGAAAAATAGTTTTTAGATACTTTGTTAAGTTGGCAAATTTAGTATAATTTTTGTAGTATTTAATTTACTGTTTTGCCACTAGTTTGGCATATGAAACCAAAACTCATTTTCTGTATACTTAGGAAAACTGATTTTTATAAAATATTTGTACTGGATAATAAATTCCAGAAAAATTATAATAAATTTCTATGATTAACAAGGATCACCTTAGTACTTTACTTTAAGAAAAACTAGGCTTTTTGTCTACTTTAAAAATTGTTAGAACACAATAGTCTTTTGATTTATTTATTGATTAATTACGACTTGTAGCTTTTTATGTTATTTACAGTTTTAGTCGTGTTGAACCCCATCCCTCACTAGTATAAAGACCCTAGAAAGTTAGTTAACATAGTGTGTCACCCCCACATTGGTCTCCTATGCCAAGTCATCATTTTGGCTAGGTGCCCAGTCACAAGTCGTGTCACACCAGTTTAGTGTTCTAGTAGTTTAGCTTAGTGTAAAAGCTAAGTTATTGCATTTATTTCTACAGTGACGAGTTACTGGACATCCATAGCATCGTTATCGCAGCTTGTTTTGTTTTGCTTTGCTAGAGGCAAGTACTTTCTATGAACTTTACATATTGTTACATAAATGAATTACAAAACCCACCATGTTAAATGCTGACCCTTGGGGTAGCAAGTTAAAACGTCACATGTTGTACTTTCTATTACTACCATGCTTAGAACAGTCTTGATGTATCTCTCACATGATTAGAATATGGGTTATGGGGAAACTAGTGGCCGAGTACGTGATCATGCCCCTATTATCGTACCGAGCAAAGTTCATTTTATATGAATCTGCGCCGTAGGCTATTATCCCGCATTTCTGTACGGACGTACACCTATGCTTGTGCACTTGTACGTATGTACATTTTATTTACATTGTGCCTCGGCACATTGTACATCTATTGACCGATCACGTACCTGCTACAGTTTTAAACATTACATATACATCTGTCTCTATGACATATGTGTCCCTGCCATGATAGACTATGTGATGCCATGCTTTCCAGTTATTCCTCTCATGTTCATTTCCATGTTTCATATGCTAGTTTGCTAGATTTAGTACTTGCTTCCGTCCTGACAGGATAACGTTGTAGGTGTCCTTACTGAGGAGGAGTTACTCTGCGACTCATACTATGGAGTCACTGCCGAGGACCCGGCTCTGCTTTACGAGGATGTTCCTGCGGGGAACCTCGCCTAGATGTCCTTGTTTACTTAGACTTTTGAGAGTAGACATGTATTAGGCTATATCATTTTGTAACTGGACATGTATCCAGTTTTACATTACAGTTTACTTGTACTTGGACATCTTACTATATATGACGACTTTTGTGTTTGGAGCATTTATGATTCTTCTTCACTTATAGAACTGTTAGCACATTTAGTCTTATCCTGTTGTCTTTAGAACAGCTTACTATATTTTATCTCAACGTAGGCTGGGCATGTCTCGGCCTGGCCCAACAATTTGGGTAGCGGGTCCTGACATGTTTTTAGTGGTGGCCCATGCAGGTCCTGACTAAACTGTTTGGTAACGTTATTGTACCAAGCATACCTGCTATTAGGAACTTAAGGTAATTAGACAACATTAGGAAAGACGCTTAGTACACCTAGAGGAATGCTAGGATTACAACATAGGAAATACAACACATGTTTGCTATTATAATTAGGCTTTCTTGCATATGATTGCTTACTTTAAATAAGTCCTTATAAGTCTTTTATGTGTAATTTAGATGGTGCTTACTCGTTCGTCCCAGCATGTTACCCCCAAGAATGGGGCCCTCCGTATCCAGTCAGCCGACCAGTTGACTGATGCACCTCCACCTACCACATTCCCCCACTCCACAGATCCACAGGCCCAGATACCACCTTCCACATCCCAGGCCCAGCAGGACCCGATACTTCCACCACCCCCTATCACTATACCCACCCAGGCTTCCGTCACACTCGACGGGAACCAGCTGCTCACACTGATCCAGGGGTTCCTAACAACCCATCAGGAGCAGACTACCCTACTCCGCCAGAGCATGGAGCGTTCTGAGGGACGTCCCGTGGTCCTACCATATGTAGAGCCGCGGCAGAGAGCGGGGACGGTCAAGGACTTCATGGGTCTGAATCCCAAGGAGTTCTCAGGGACTGAGGGCATAGTAGTAGCTGATGACTGGCTAGATTCTGTAGAGAGGAAGCTTCTGGGAGTTAGGATGCCGGATGACCTTCAGGTCGAGGCAGCATGATTTCTGCTGATAGACTTAGCCGGAGTTTGGTTCAGGAATGAGCCGTTGTTCGCGAGAGGTAGAGCCACCTGGGACCAGTTCAAGACCCAGTTCAAGAAGAAGTTCTTCTCGACCACCGCTAGAGTAGCCATGGGGCTACGATTCCAGAACATCCAGCAGGGGAACCGTTCTGTTGACGACTATGCGGGAGAGTTCAGTCGCTTGAGCCGTTTTGCTCCTAGCCTGGTTGCTGATCCAGAGGAGATGACCCGTAGGTTTTGCCATGGTCTAGTTCCAGACATTGGCATTCTTATAGTGGCGAACGGCACGACTGACTACTACCAGAGCCTAGAGTTGGCCCGGAGCATTGAGGAGCGTCTTCTGTCTTGCAGGAGGCCGGCTCCTGTACATCATGAGGGACCGTCCAAGCGTCAGGCTTTCCAGCAGAAAGCGCCGACGCCACCCCAGCAGACTTACCGTCCCTCTACACCACATCATCAAACCCCGCCAGTTCGAGCCCCGGGACCCCGACAGCAGCAGCAGAAGGGAGCTATATGTTCTTTCTGCGGAAGACCGGGTCATGATTTTGCCGTCTGCAGGAAGAGGTTGGGTCAGTGCTTACTTTGTGGGTCTGCCACCCACCAGCTTCGGAACTGCCCAGTAGCGAAGACTAGAGGACCGCTCCCGACTCAGCAGTAGAGGTTCGGGCAGCATCTGCAGCAGCAGAAGGGACCTCAGGGGAGGGTCTATAGTCTAGCAGTGGAGCCGGAGCCGGAGCAGGTTTCGGAGCCGGATTACTTAGCTGACGTCATTACAGGTCATGTTTATTTGCATACTTTTCTAGCTCTATGTTTGTTTGATTCTGGTGCATCTCATAGCTTCCTATCATTAGAGTTTATGCAAGAACATCACTTAGTATCTACACCTACGACGGAGATTAGTAGAGTAATGACGGGTGGAGGACCAGTGCCTATTAGAGCTAGCTATAGGTGCTCTATTCTGATAGCCGGGAGAGAGTTCGAGGGGCGATTCTTTGTGATGCCGCTCCCCGGTTATGATATCATATTAGGGATGGACTGGCTTAGCTATGCCCATGCATCTATAGATTGCCATGAGGGTAGTGTTTTGTTCAGTCCTCCAGGCACAGTACCATTTCGTGTCAGTAGGACAGGGCCGGAGATCAGCCTAGAGCCGAACTGTTGTGCGACAGTCGGGGACGCAGCACCGCCACACCCTATCATTAGGGAGTTTATGGATGTATTTCCAGAGGATCTTCCAGGACTTCCGCCTGACAGAGATGTGGAGTTCACTATAGATTTAGTGCCGGGTTCATCACCAGTATCCCGGGCTTGCTATAGAGTGAATTCCAAGGAGGCCATAGAGATGAAAGAGCAGATTGATGACCTGTTGAAAAAGGGTTTCATTCGATCCAGTGCTTCTCCATGGGGAGCGCCAGTGCTCTTTGTGCCTAAGAAGGATGGTACAGTCCGGTTGTGTATTGATTACCGGGCCTTGAATGCCATCACTATCAAGAACAAATATCCTTTGCCCAGGATAGATGATTTGTTCGACCAGTTGAGCGGGGCGAAGGTATTTTCCAGGATAGACTTAAGATCCGGGTACCACCAGGTGAAGGTTAGGCCAGCAGACATCCAGAAGACGGCGTTCAACACGAAGTACGGGCAGTACGAGTTTTTGGTGATGCCATTTGGTCTCACAAATGCACCAGCTGTCTTTATGAACTTGATGAATAAGACATTTCACCAGTATCTGGATACGTTCGTCGTAGTATTTATTGACGACATCCTGATATACTCGAAGACGCCGGAGGAGCATACAGAGCACTTGTGGATAGTTTTGGGGATTCTGAGGCAGGAGAGATTGTTTGCCAAACTGTCGAAGTGCGAGTTCTTTTTAGACCGAGTGGAGTTTCTCGGCCATGTGGTCACTGGAGATGGAATCTCGGTGGATCCCAGGAAGATTGCTGCAGTTAAGACGTGGAAGGCTCCGACGTCAGTTTCAGAGATCAGGAGCTTTCTGGGTTTAGCAGGCTATTACAGAAAGTTCGTTCAGGACTTTGCTAGGATAGCTGAACCCATGACGAAGCTGACGCGGAAGGACGCAGAGTACATCTGGTCAGAGGACTGCCAGGCGGCATTTGAGGAGCTGAAGAGGAGGCTGACGACCGCTCCAGTTCTGACTTTACCTTCAGGTTCTGGAGGTTTCACCATATACAGTGATGCTTCTGGGAAGGGGCTAGGATGTGTTCTACAGCAGCATGGGAAAGTGATTGCTTATGTATCTAGGCAATTACGGAATCATGAGAGGAATTATCCTACCCATGACCTCGAGTTAGCTGCGGTGATCTTTGCCCTCAAGTTATGGAAACATTACTTATACGTAGAGCGTGTGGAGATCTTTACTGACCACAAAAGCTTGAAGTATGTGTTCACGCAGAAAGAGCTGAACATGAGGCAAAGACGATGGTTGGAGTTGATGAAGGACTTCGACATCGATTTACAGTATCACCCCGGGAAGGCAAATGTAGTGGCGGATGCGCTGAGCAGGCATCCGATGGCATGGTACCTGATGATTGATCGGCATTTGCGGGAGGATCTGGAGAAGCTCGATATCGAGCTAGTTCGACCCGGATCAGTGATACAGATGATGGCACTTGACATTCAGTCAGGTTTGATGGAGCAGATCCGGGAGGCACAGTCTACAGATGAGAGCCTTCGCAGACTTCGACCCCAGGCATTAGCTGGATTGCTGGATGACTTCACTATAGCAGAGGATGGATCCTTGAGGCGTGGCAGCCGATTGTGCGTAGCGAGAGGAGAGCTAGTAGAGGCAGTTTTGCAGGAGGCGCACCGATCGAGATATTATATTCACCCTGGTGCTAACAAGATGTACCGTGACTTGCAGGAGCATCTTTGGTAGCACGGGATGAAGAGGGATGTATCACGCTTCATTTCGAGATGTCTAGTTTGCCAGCAGGTCAAGGCGGAGCGCCAGAGGCCAGCTGGTCTGTTACAGCCATTACCCATTCCCGAGTGGAAGTGGGAACACATTACGATGGACTTCGTTTCAGGGCTTCCTCGTTCCCAAGGAGGGAAGGATGCCATCTGGGTCATTGTAGACAGGCTGACGAAGTGTGCGCACTTCATACCCTTCAAGGTGGGGCTTTCCACCGAGAAGTTGGCGGAGCTATACATGCAGCAGATAGTTCGCCTACACTGAGTGCCGGTGAGCATCGTGTCAGACAGAGACATCAGATTTACATCCCACTACTGGAGGAGCTTACAGGAGGAGTTGGGCAGTAGGCTCAAGTTCAGTACGGCATACCACCCGCAGACAGATGGGCAGTCCGAGAGGATGATACAGATGCTGGAGGATATGCTGAGGACTGGCGTGCTGGACTTCGGAGGATCATGGGAGAGCCATCTGCACTTGGTAGAGTTTTCATACAACAACAGCTACCAGGCCAGTATTGGTATGTCTCCTTTCGAGGTGCTATATGGACGACGATGCCGGACACCGCTCTTTTGGGATGATGTCGGAGACAGAGTCATGCTTGGGCCAGAGATGATCACGGATGCAGCAGAGAAAGTCGGGATGATCAGAGACAGGCTCAGAGTAGCTCAGGATAGGCAGAAACACTGGGCTGATGCTAGTCGCAGGCCGATGGAGTTCGCGGACGGTGATATGGTGCTAGTGAAGATATCACCTACTCGAGGGACGATCCGGTTCGGACGAGGAGGGAAGCTGAGCCCCAGATACATCGGGCCATTCGAGGTACTTGGCAGGATCGGAGAGGTAGCTTACAGGGTTACACTTCCACCCAACCTAGCAGGAGTTCACGATGTCTTTCACGTATCTCAGCTGAGGAGATATGTTCCAGACCCCAGTCATGTGCTAGATCATTCAGAGTTGGAGGTCGGACCGAGTCTTACAGTCTCTGAGCAGCCAGTGGAGATATTAGACAGGAGAGAGAAGAGGCTGAGGAACAAGGTTATACCCCTAGTACGTGTAGCTTGGAGCCGTCACTCCCCAGGTGAATCTACTTGGGAGAGGGAGTCGGACATGAGGGAGAGATTCCCTTACTTGTTCGATCCAACCGCTGCGAGGGAACCACCCATTCCCGCTTGATACCTTAGAGGTTAGTTTCGAATCGCAGCCTTAGTCATTTTTGTTACTTTGCTTGTTATGTTAGAATATTGTCGGGTCTTCAATCCTTGTGAATTTCGAGGACGAAATTTTTCAAGGAGGGAAGACTTGTAAGCCCCTGATTTTTCAAATCCATTTTAATTAGTGTTAATTAATTTTTAATGTCAATTATAGCCTTAAATAATTTTTAGGAATTTTTAGGAATTTTTCTAGAATTTTTAAATAATTTTAAATGAGTTTTATATATTAAAAATATCAATTTGTAATTTATTCAAATGTTTTAATATCATTTTGCAAATATTAGAATTGTTTTAATATGGTTTTGCAATTATTAGAATTGTTTTTATATTGATTTGTAATTAGTGAATTGTTTATACAAATTGTAATTTGCATTTTGTTACAGCGGGGACCTATCTGTAAATTCCTAAAGTCTAGGGGTCTCCCTGTAATTTTACCTACCCACCCCCCGACGACTGCCCCGGCTGCCCCGACGACCGACCTACGCTGCCCCCGCCATTTCCGGCCAGCGCGACAGCCCCCGACCGCCTCGACCCCCTATTTAAACACCCCCTCATCCCCCTGAACCAAACCCTAACCCTAAAACTCCCCCACAACCGACCACGACCCCCTTTCTTCCCCGACGAACACCTAAACCCTAGCTCTACTCCGGCGACCCCCGTTCGACGACCACCGCTCGACGTCATCGACTTCCACCACCCTCAGCGAGTTCGCCACGCCGAGCTAGGTCGATCGCCACCCGAGCGCCTCGACCACGACGCCCCCAGCCGCCGTTCGCCTCCTCGACTTCCACCCCCCCCCCCCCCGCCGGACACGTGGGTAACATTCTTTCCTCTGTGTCGTACGTGTCTCAAACTGAGACACGAGACTCACCTAGACACGGGGGACTCAACTGTGATACTGGACACGTGTTAGCCGAGTCGTACGTGTCGTGCTGGGCACGGACACGTCGACTCTGTGTCAGATTCGACTTCTCGTGTCCTGGACTGTATGGACACGAGACAAACTGTGAAATAGATTAACGGGTTGGGCTTTGATTAACGGGTAAAAACCCATTAAATTTCTAACCTAAATAAATGTTAACTAAAACCTAACCCTAACAGACTTAGCGGGCTGACCCACTGGCCAGCCCGAACATTTAAACCCCCCCCCCCCCCCGCGCTTCTCTGGACAGGGTTCGAGCCCCCCTGTTTCAGTTTCTTTTTCTTTTTCTTTTTCTTTTCTTTTTCTTTTTACTGTTTTTATATATATATATATATATATATATATATATATATATATATATATGTATATATATATATATATATATGTATATATTAGTATATAGGTATATATATACTGTTTTAAACAGTATGTATGTATATATGTATATATTTTAGGGTTAGTAAATTATATGTATATATGTTAGTGTTTATATATATATATATATATGTACACATATGTATATGTATATATATATTTCCTTGTGTATGTATATATATTATTATATATATATATATACTTTATAAATTAAGTATTTTCTTGTATATATATATATATGTACTTTTGGCATAGGTATGTGAATATTCTTTTGTATAAACTTTACCTTATTAAAATAATAATATTTATTTTGACTATTACCAACTTATATTTTATTGTATTTAAATTACTGCAACCATTTGATGTCCAAGCCTAGCATGGGTATTTGGGCTCAAATGTGTTTTCACACATTCAAGACCTGTTCAAGACATATTGGACTTGATTCATGGCCTTGGGTCCTGTATTTGAACTTTGGTTCAAATTATATACATGGGCAAAATACGCAGATAATTAATTATTATGTACATTGCTGTTTTTGATTTTCTAAAAATACTTAAAGTATTGCTAAAATTATGGAAAAATAGTTTTTAGATACTTTGTTAAGTTGGCAAATTTAGTATAATTTTTGTAGTATTTAATTTACTGTTTTGCCACTAGTTTGGCATATGAAACCAAAACTCATTTTCTGTATACTTAGGAAAACTGATTTTTATAAAATATTTGTACTGGATAATAAATTCCAGAAAAATTATAATAAATTTCTATGATTAACAAGGATCACCTTAGTACTTTACTTTAAGAAAAACTAGGCTTTTTGTCTACTTTAAAAATTGTTAGAACACAATAGTCTTTTGATTTATTTATTGATTAATTACGACTTGTAGCTTTTTATGTTATTTACAGTTTTAGTCGTGTTGAACCCCATCCCTCACTAGTATAAAGACCCTAGAAAGTTAGTTAACATAGTGTGTCACCCCCACATTGGTCTCCTATGCCAAGTCATCATTTTGGCTAGGTGCCCAGTCACAAGTCGTGTCACACCAGTTTAGTGTTCTAGTAGTTTAGCTTAGTGTAAAAGCTAAGTTATTGCATTTATTTCTACAGTGACGAGTTACTGGACATCCATAGCATCGTTATCGCAGCTTGTTTTGTTTTGCTTTGCTAGAGGCAAGTACTTTCTACGAACTTTACATATTGTTACATAAATGAATTACAAAACCCACCATGTTAAATGTTGACCCTTGGGGTAGCAAGTTAAAACGTCACATGTTGTACTTTCTATTACTACCATGCTTAGAACAGTCTTGATGTATCTCTCACATGATTAGAATATGGGTTATGGGGAAACTAGTGGCCGAGTACGTGATCATGCCCCTATTATCGTACCGAGCAAAGTTCATTTTATATGAATCTGCGCCGTAGGCTATTATCCCGCATTTCTGTACGGACGTACACCTATGCTTGTGCACTTGTACGTATGTACATTTTATTTACATTGTGCCTCGGCATATTGTACATCTATTGACCGATCACGTACCTGCTACAGTTTTAAACATTACATATACATCTGTCTCTATGACATATGTGTCCCTGCCATGATAGACTATGTGATGCCATACTTTCCAGTTATTCCTCTCATGTTCATTTCCATGTTTCATATGCTAGTTTGCTAGATTTAGTACTTGCTCCCGTCCTGACAGGATAACGTTGTAGGTGTCCTTACTGAGGAGGAGTTACTCTGCGACTCATACTATGGAGTCACTGCCGAGGACCCGGCTCTGCTTTACGAGGATGTTCCTGCGGGGAACCTCGCCTAGATGTCCTTGTTTACTTAGACTTTTGAGAGTAGACATGTATTAGGCTATATCATTTTGTAACTGGACATGTATCCAGTTTTACATTACAGTTTACTTGTACTTGGACATCTTACTATATATGACGACTTTTGTGTTTGGAGCATTTATGATTCTTCTTCACTTATAGAACTGTTAGCACATTTAGTCTTATCCTGTTGTCTTTAGAACAGCTTACTACGTTTTATCTCAACGTAGGCTGGGCATGTCTCGGCCTGGCCCAACAATTTGGGTAGCGGGTCCTGACAATACCTACATTACATAACTATTCAAGCTATACAAAGGGGGCAGACACAAGGGGTAACATGTAGTGAATATGGGAAGAGGGTCTAAAGTTTTAGTTTAAAGAATGAACTCCAAGTAACATAATAGATAAATGGGGACTGACTTTGGATTGTAATTAGAGGAAAAGGATGGTTACAGTAAAATGGATCGAATGTATTAAAGTTTAAGGCTAGTTATGAAGGGGACATATATGTATGTATCTCAGGTAATAGGGTCTGCACTATAGTGGTAACTGATACTGAATGGAATCCCTTGGACTAAATTGTAAGGTAAAGTAGGGGACTTAATGCTAATATGCCAGACATGTAATGAAGAGGAATGCAGAACAATGACTATGGTGCAGTGAGCAAGGGTGAAGTAAAACGAAATACTGAAGGCCAATAAGAGTACATGATGTATACATCTGCAGGGCATGAATGCAATATGGGGTTGCAGAGGATATCCAAATGTTCATCATATATGGTATATGCTCGAGCTCATACCTCCTCATCATGCAGCTAATACATACAGGGAAAGGTGTACAACTGTAACACACTATCTCCACTTAACACTCACTCAAAGCTGATACAAGGAAGAGCATTTAATGGGGTGAATACCCATAAGGATACAAGGACAGGTACTTATATCTATTTCAGGTCAGACTAAACCCAAATGGTTAGGCAAAGAGATGAAAGGATGATCAGATCATTAGAAGGAAGGAAGGTTTCTAACTGTGACTGGACAGCTCAGGAGGGATTGGTCTTAACCTCTATACAGGGTAACACAACTAGGGAATTGGGTGTTTTAGGTAATGGCCTATACCAAACAATGTAGTATGCTGAACTAAAGGATAGGCAAGGCAATGCAACACAGGGACTGCTCATGTGTAAATGCAGGGACTAAAATCTTAACCAAGGGTATGCAGGACACTACAATGGGTGACTGAAACAGTGATTTAGATAGGGTGTCAAGGTGAATAGGTAGATAGGATTCTCAGGAATTTCAAAAAAATAGTGTGTGCACTTGACGGTTTTCAATAATAATTGACAATACCAAAACCAAAGCAAAAACCTCATTCCTAACATAAATCAGAACCAAACATTGAAGTAGTGTAATTTCACATGTATATGAATTAATATGGTGGTTTAAACATGGTAAAATGGTTTGAAACTCATTTATATTTCAAAATTTCAAAACAGTCAACAGTGCATTGACAGTCCATATTTATCAGTTAACAAAATCAGTCCAAACCCCATTTCGAATATCCCTTTTTCAAACACAAAACATAATCCAACATTCTGTATTCTAATACAGGTGTAAACAATTTAATATGGCAATTAACATCAAGAAATCAGTTTGAAACTGGAATTAAAGTTCAGAAATTTAAAGCAGTAAACTAAGTATCAGTAAAAATGGAAATTTGAAATTCGAACCACCAAAACATGTTAATACACCAAGGTGAGGGTTGGTAAATCATATCAAACATGTGCACGTGTCGTGACACTCGTTCGTGTCCCACCAAGTGGACACGAGCGTGTCCAAACCACTCAAACACTCACAGACGCACAGGACAGTGCGCTGTGTCATGCACGCATGCACGCGTATCTCGCGCGCGACACAGGGCACGACACGACTCGTGCTCGTGCCCACGTATTTGCCCCACATAGGGCTACAATCGTGTCACCCTGCCCTATGTCGCAGTGTCCCCGTGTCGTGTCAAAATATGCGTATCAACAGCTAAAACTCACGCGTGCACAGCGCGCGCGCGGCCAGTGCGGCTAGTACGAGGAGGAGAACTCCTCGCACACTGCACCAAATAGCCCCAAATTATGGGAGGATGATGTCAGTCAGTGCCCTGACATCCTCCCAAAATTTGGCATGTCTACGTATCCGACACAGCGAGATATCCTGCCTGTGATGCAAGACACTGCGCTCGTGTCGTGCACGCGTGTCCAACACCAAAAACTGAGATAAAAAGACACCAAAATACCAAACATCATTCACTAAAATTAATGTACATACTTAGATCTACAAATTCATGTAATTACATTTTCAAAAATCAAAAATAAATTCCTAAGTGACATTTAATCAAACACCTATACGTACACTATGACACGTGTCCGATACGGACACCAAATGGACACGAAATCTACCCAAATTTTAGGAACAGCTAGGGGACTCCTAGATCTAGCCCTAAATGCAAAGAAAACAGAATTTTAAATCAATTTGGGGAGTTTTACCTATAGGTGCAAAAAGTATAAAAAAGCTCCTAATGGGGGATTCTTCCTTGCTAGTCAAATGCTCCCAAATTGTCCTAAAGCTGGGATTGAACCCCACAATCAGAAAATAGGAGAGTATTAGGTTCTAATGCAAGAAACTAGGATTAAAAATGAATTAAAATAGATTTATGGGGATTTTTGGAAGGGGAAAAAATACCTTTCTTTTTCTATGTGTTGAAATAATAAAAAGAGATACAAGCCCTAATGAATAAGTGTTTATATATGGTGGGGATCCCTATGTGGCTGGTCATTTAGGGTTTGGTTAGGGTTAGGGTGTCAAATCATGGGCCATGGGCCAAGTCACAAGTCATTAAGTCCTTAATCACAAGTCCTTTCCTTAAAACCACAAACCATGAAATAATTCCACTTAAACTAATCCTCTCATTCTAAAACTAATCTCTAATGACTAAAATGAGTTAAATCAAGCTAGACTAGGGTTACCATAGCTAGGGTTAGCTTCTAGGCTAGTCCACTAGGTCACAACAAGTCAAAGTCAAACTAGAATTCACCAATTCAATAAATCATCAAATAATTCAAATAAGTCAAAATGACCAAATTACCCTTAGGCTAAAAATGATAATTAATTATCCTAATGACATGGTTAGGCTCTAGGTCAGGCAGTCCCTCAGGTTACACTAGCAAAGTCTCAAAATCACAAGCCATGACTTAAAACAGTTTTTTAAATTGATTAAAAATCACCAAAAATCATAATGTGAAATAAATATCAATAAATAATAATTATAATTACAAAATTTCAAAATTATCCTCATTTTAGAAACAGGGTGTTACAACGGCCAACAGCTTCAAGCGCTTGAACCCTCCTTTTTTTGATGGTAGTGAAGATGCTTTCGCTTCTGATGCGTGGCTTCAGGACATAGAAATTATCCTAGAGGCAGCCATGATTCTCGAGGGAGAGAAGGTGGTCGTGGTGCGCCTTCAGTTATTGGACTTAGCCCGTACCTGGTGGGCGATGTTAGCAGCTAGATTAGTGATGCCTGTTTTGTGGGCCATATTCAGCGACAAGTTCCAGACGAAGTATTTTGATGCTGTAGCTCGGTATGATCTGCAGACAAAATTTACTAATCTTAGGCAGATGGGAAGAATGGTCGACGGTTATGCGGTCAAGTTTTCAAGACTAAATCGGTTTTCTCCCATATTGGTGGCGACCGAATTGGACCGAGCCTAGCAGTTTCAGCAGGGGCTCCACCTAGAAATTATTTTAGCTGTGGAACAGTTTGAGCACCAGACGTTTGATGCCGTCTTGCGAGTAGCGAGGAGGCATGATTATACGTCGCAGAGGATCGTGGACCAAACCGGAAGTAGGAAGAGGTCACATGGGCAGATGAGTTTGTCCTCGGCACCAGTCCCGGCAGCTAGGGCTTTGACTATTGGAGTTCCTAGGAGGGCGAATTCAGTTTTGTCGGTTCAGCACTCAACACCGACGTACCCTCAGCAACAGAAGAAGAAGCAATCTTCCGCAATAGGCTGCACTCATTGTGGGAAGCTAGGGCACGTAGTATCTGAGTGTCGCTGAGCACAGGGATTGTACTTGGCTTGTTGGGGGCACCAGATCATAAGATTGGGTCCTGCCCGCATAGAGCCAGTTCATCATCGTCGAACCTAACCAATCCATCGGTTAGGGGTCCAGCACCAGTGCAGTAGCAGTACCAGCCTCCGAGGCCATTGCCGCCTCATGTTCAACAGTTTGCCCAAGCTCAGAATCAGAGCAGGCAGAGAGGTTTCCAGCAGAGGGGACCAGCACCAAGAGGACAAGGTCAGGCTATGGCTCTGACGGTAGCAGAAGAATTGGCATCAGTTGAGGTGGTGGCAGGTACCATTCTCATCAACTCTTTTCCAGCATCAGTATTATTTGATTCGGGTACATCGCATTTATTTATGTCTACACGATTCGCTACACGGATAGTACTGGAGCCCGAGTCATTATCAGTAAGACTCAATATACTTACTGGTAACGGTCTTGTGGGAGTAGATAGAGTATTTTCCTCGTGTCGAATCGTAGTTAGCGGTAAAGAGTTTTCCGCTAGATTGATAGAATTTTTGATGGCCGACTATGATATAGTCCTACGAATGGATTGGTTGAAGGATCAGTATGCAAGAATAGACTGCTATCTCGGCAGGATTATTTTTGGTAATCTATGCGAACCGGAGTTTTCATTTTCCAGAGGCGAAGTAGAACCTTCTTTTCCAGTATTGCATATAGCAGTAGCAGCAGCAGTTCAGTTTTCCAGAGTAGTAGAAGAGTTTCCTGATGTATTTCCCGAAGAGCTTCCAGGCATGCCCCTAGAGAGAGAAATAGAGTTCACTATCGATTTGCTTCCAGGGACGGCACCAGTGTCAGAGTTGGAGATCTTGTACAAGATGATTGAAGAACTCAGAACCAAGAGATTCATTCATGCTAGTGGATCACCTTGGGGAGCCCCAATGCTTCTAGTGAAAAAGAAGGATGGTACGTCAAGATTATGTGTTGATTATCGTACCTTGAACTTTGTAACAATCAAGAACAGGTATCCTCTACCAAGGATAGATGATCTGTTCGATCAACTCAGTGGAGCTGCTGTATTTTTGAAAATTGACTTACAATCAGGATACCATTAGATCAGAGTCAGAGAGCAAGATATCCCGAAGACAGCGTTCAGATCAAGATATGGACATTGGGAGTTCCTTGTTATGCCATTTGGAGTGACCAATGCACCAGCCGTATTCATGGACCTCATGAATCGTATCTTCATACCCTATTTGGACCAGTTTGTGGTAGTATTTATAGACGACATCTTGGTCTATAGTAAGAGTGAAGCGGAGCATAAGCAGCATCTCCGTGTAGTCCTTCAGATTCTCAGAGAGCATCAGTTGTATGCGAAGTTTAGTAAATGCGAGTTCTGGCTTGATCGTATTTCGTACCTAGGACATATTATCACCAAAGGTGGGGTGGAAGTTGACCCCTAGAAGATAGTAGCTTTAGAGACATGGCCAGTTCCCAGCACCATCGTAGAAGTTCGAAGTTTCCTAGGATTGGCCGGCGATTACCAGTGGTTCGTATCAGATTTTGCTCGAATTTCAGCACCCATGACTCAGTTGACCCGCAAGGATGTGCAGTTTGCTTGGACGACAGAGTGTCAAATTTTGTTTGAGAAGTTGAAGCAAGGATTGATGACGGTCCCCATTATTATGCTTCCAGATGGAACTAGAGAATTTTTCGTTTATTATGACGCTTCCGGCAGAGGATTGGGATGCGTCTTGATGCAACATGGTAAGGTAGTAGCTTATGCGTCACGTCAGCTTCGTGATCATGAGAGAAATTACCCAACTCATGACTTAGAATTAGCAGCTGTAGTTTTCGTACTTAAGTTGTGGAGGCATTACTTGTATGGAGATCGGGTGGAGATCTTCACCGACCACAAGAGCCTTAAGTATGTGTTTACTCAGAAGGATCTCAACATGCGTCAGAGGAGATGGCTAGAGCTACTTGTGGATTACGACATCAACCTACAGTATCATCCTGGGAAGGCCAAAGTTGTTGCAGATGCATTAAGCAGAAGAGTCGGAGTTTATTTCCTAACAGCACAGCCAGACTTGTTAGCGAATCTTCAGAAGATGGGTATTGAAATTGTTCTTCCCACCAATGGGGCATTGATGGCCAGCCTGCAAGTTCAGTCCAGTATAGTTGAGGGGATTAAGATGGCTCAGTCAATGGATTCTAAGATTCAGCGGCTTAGAGCAGAGTGTGAAGCAGGATGAAGACCCGAGTTATACATTCATGAGGATGGTACACTCCGACATGAAAGGCGTCTTTGTGTGCCCAGTGGTGATATCAGACAGGAGATCATGGCACAGGCTCACAGTTCGCAGTATTCGATTCATCCCGGTGGCACGAAGATGTATCGAGACGTCCGTCAGTATTTTTGGTGGAATGGCATAAAGAGGGAGATAGCCCGGTTTGTTTCTCATTGTTTAGTTTGCCAGCAAGTTAAAGCTGAACATCAAAGGCCACCTGGACTTCTTTAACCTTTACCGATCCCAGAATGGAAATGGGAGCATATTGTAGAAGCATAGAATTTCAGGACCAGAAATCCTATGCGCCTAACATTACATGCGCCAGGGAGCTCAGATGAAGTATTTGTCACAGCAAACAGCAAAAGTATAGACATTAAAAGAAGATTTTTATTTCATATAAAATTACAAGTCTAAAAAAGGCTTTACAAAGAAGAATTCTACAAAGAAAGACCCTAAGTCTACAGCTAGGCGCAGCAACCGCTATGAGCTCTCAGTCAGGCGCATCCCGCCATGCGCTCTCAGTCAGGCGAATCTCTTCAGCGTCTCAGTCTGGCGCATCACTTCAGAGTCTCAGTCAGGCGTATCTCTTCAGAGTCTCAGTTATGCGCATCATGAAGTCTCAGCATATGCGCTCCACTTTAACCCGATCGAGTGCTTCGACTAATGAAGCATTTATTGAGCAGAACAAGGGTGGGCGATCAACCCCACCCTAGTAGGAGGAAGTGCTCTCCAAAGCCCAAGGAAGAGGAGAGCACCGTAATCGATCTGCGACAAAAGGAGGCTTTCAACACAACCAGAATGGGCAACACCTACTCTGATAGAAGAAAGAGCCTCCAAAGTCGGGAGCACCACAATTCTGATCTGCGGCTCTTCCAGCATAACGGAGACGAGGCTCGAGCATCCCGATCTTTGGATGCGACAAGCACCTTCCGCCTGCCTCAGAAGTCCTCGACTCTGACTTTTGGATGTAACAGTCACCTTCAAGTGCATGAACGAAGATAAGTCGTCGCATCATCACCCTCGGGAGCATCTCGTCAACAGAATGAGCTCGAGCAAAAAAGTTCATTTCGGAAGGACGTGAGAGAACGAGAAACAAACTCTCTCCTTGCCACTATTTGTAGGCCGGGCAAATCAAACCCATGCGTCAAGTGGCGGGCTCTCCGAATCCCGTGCAATGAATTTGCATTTATGGTGATGAACCTGACGCTTTGAATTTGGCCAAGTCAAAAACGGCTATTTAAAGCACTCGAAGATTGCAACAGTCGGACCAATAAAGATGTGTCATGCAAACGGATGCGCCGGTCAGACCGCACATCATACAGATACGCCCATCAGCACCTAGCGCCTTATAAGGATACGCCCCATGCATCCACATGCGCCTAGTGGAACGCAGATCGATGCGCCCACTCAATAGCCCATCACCCGTCAAAGAACATTAAATGCTGAAATCTGACACGACAGCAGCCAGTCCCCGAGGACTGAACAGTTGACAGCTGTTTCAGAAAACGAAGCATCGCTGACGTCAGCATCATCATTACTTTCCTCCGGCGGTGACAAGCTACGTGGCCGCCCAACCATTTCGCATGCGCCTCCGCAGCCATGCGCCTAAATCTCTGCATGCGCCTCAAAAGCCATGCGCCTCAAACTTTTCTCTGATCCCTAATGACAGAGGTCAAGTCACTACTGAAGCCCCGTATGCGCCTCAAAAGCCATGCGCCCAGACTGGTTCGTGACTCCTAAAGGTTACAAACCAAAGTCTACTCATACGTCCAATCATAGGCGCATCATGTCAGATTACTCCCCACCAAATCCGAGAACTTTGAGCTACGGATACGCGCCATATGTCCTTTGACTCAATTCAGCCGATGAAGGGGTGCTAATCACCCAAGATCTCAGCAACTGAAATATGGATACGTGCCATGTGTCTATTACGTATCAACTCGGCCGCAGCCCACCAATGTAACAGGATGGGTTCAACTCCTTAATCAGAGTGAATCGCCCATGCGCCTCCATCAGCAATCACCATATGGCATCCCCATAAACAGGCGTATCCTACATATGCGCGCATGAGCAGCCAACCTACTGCTTATAAATAGAAGGATTATTCCCTCTCACACACACACAGACTGTCAGAGATCCAAATGCACAGTAAACCAAAGCATCAGAGTTTATTCCCAGAGATCGGAAGAGACACTCAATGTCTTCTTTCCATCTGCAATCTCCAGCACCCAGAGCAACTCAGAACTTCAAAAAATCGAGAACCGTCGTCAGATCGTCAACAGAGTCAACGCATTACCACTCTTTCCATCGACACAGGGACCCAGATAAACAAAAGTGTTCTCCTAGGACTACATCGAAGTCCTACATTGTAACACTGTTCTGTTTGTAATTGAAATTATAATAAAAATGATTTTAATGGCAAACAAGCTGGCGACTCTGCTGGGGACCTCTTTCTCCTCCACCGAAAAAGCTGTGTCACAATCTGACGACGTGAAGGTGGGCTCCTCCCACAAAATGCTGGTCGTACGCCTCAATCAACAGGCGTATAAGGAGTTCATCTCTGAAGGCAGCGCAAGCCCTTCGAAGCGGCTGCCAAAGTCGAAGAAGACTCGCCAAGTCTGGGTGCGCAAGGTTGACGCCTCCGACGCCACCACCGAAGGGGATGCGCCGATGCAGCCTATCCTTCCTACTGACGTCCTCAGCAGCCAAGATACGCCCACCGCCGTAGCACATCTCTCAGAGAAACGTGGGGCCGACCACATTCTCCAACCATCTTCCTCTCAGACGAAAAAGATGCGTCGACGAAGCAGGGGCTCAACTAACGCCCTGCGCATTAACTCTGATGCGCCACAGAAGGCATCTATCTTTGACAGACTCACTCGATGTCGTGGCGAGGAGAATTTGGACTCTGAGTACTATGCACCCCAGCGGGCTGGTACGAAGAAGTACAAGGCAGCACGGGCCATGCGGCCCAAATGTGCTATGCCAGCAGTGAGCCAGATGCATGCGCTCACAATCATGCGCACTGCCAATAGTAAACTGTATAAGGTCAACTCGAGTGCTTCTGCGCCGCCAACGAGTCGACCTTCAAAGACCTCATGCCGCTTGGGCGCATCTGCTGTGCTTTCAACCAAGCCGTGTGAGGCAAACTCAGTGGTCTTGAATCCCCGTGCCTACATTGGTTGTGCGTCTGAGGCTGGTTCAAGCCACTTTAAATGTTGTTCTCCCACTATTGATCTGGGTGCATCTTTTGCGTCGGAACAGGGGGCACAGCATCCACCTAACCATCCCGACACTTGGCCTTGCCATGTACCTGATGGGGGTATGAAGGTGGCACTCTCCTTCAACGATCTGCGTAACGTGATCACTCACAAACGCCGATCAGGAGAGTCAACTGACAAGCACAATGCGCCCCTCATAGGGCATACCTATGCTGTAGCCACCATCAACTGTTGTTGCAAGATAGCAGTCCCACCGAGGCAGTCGGTGTTCCAGTGGCTGCAATCATCAACACCTCTCCAACATCTCCTCGGGAAGAAGGTGTCAACTGAAAAGGAGCCAGAACTACTGGTTGCTTCTTACAACGTAGTCTCCATCTCCTCATCAATTCGGAAGGCGACTGGCAGCTCCTCGACTTTGTCCTCATCCAAGAGCCAGCCGAGGAAAACCAAGATGACTGTCCCGTCCTCAGGAGTGTTTGAGGGCACTCGGAGGAGAAAGAAGATCTCAGAAGAAGCTGGGGGTAGTCAAGCCCCTGTGGATCTTCATCCTGGAGACGAAGTCAGCCTCCCAGACATAGCTGGGGGTAGTCAGGCCCCTGTAGATCTTTATCTCGAAGACAAAACTAGGAGTAGTCAGGCCCATGCTGATGCTTTTCCTGAAGACGAAGACATCCTCCAGAACATAGCTGGGGGTAGCCAAGACGAAGCTCCGGGGGAAGCTCCTCTTCTATAAGACAGTGAGGCTGAAAGTGAAGCCTCAACCGATCCATCCACTTCCAGTCACGTTATGACGGTGTACATGACGGAAGGTGGTGATGCGGAGTCAGATGCACCCCAGCCGTTCTTGTTCAGCGCATGGATACCTTGGAGGGAGGACTCAAAAACCTCTCTGCCCCCATGCAGACACTGACTCAAGCAGTGTTTGAGATACGGTCAGCTTTGGCTAGAGCACCTTCTACCGGTCCTAACCCAGGAGCCAATAGAGAATCTAGTGTGCCCCCTCAACGGGCATCCTTGAACACCGACTGCCGTAAAGCACCGCGTGTGTCAGAACCTTCAAATGTATAGCTCCAGGCTGTACCACCATCTCCGGCTCCCAGCTCCACTGAAGACATGATAGAGATGATCAGGGACTTATGAGAGCGCTTCGAGTCGAAGAATAGACATGAGGAGCGCCAGAAGATGGGGATCCTCCAACCATATTCCCTCGAATGGAACAAAGTGGTTTATCCTCCCAAATATAAACCATAAACTTTGATGCCATACGACGGAAAGGACTCTACACGTTGCTATCTGACGTACTTCCAGTCTCAAACAGGATATCTCTCGAAGGAAGACGCGCTACTTACCAGCCTGTTTGTCGGGGCACTGAAAGGAGTGGCTTACGACTGGTACTGCAGCCTCCCTGATAATTTTATATCTTCTTTCGATGACTTGACGCGTCTCTTCCTCGATCATTTCTACGACGGAGAGAAAGAAATGACGATGGCATCCCTGATAGAGGTGCGTCAGAAGGAGAAGGAGATGGTTCGAGCATTCATCGAACGTTTCCGACAAGCCTGTTTCAGACTGCCCCCGGGCATGCCAGAACATGCGCTCCTCTCCTCCAGCAGCATGAATATGCTCCCTACGATCAAGCTCTGGCTCAACTCCACTCCTCCTTTCGACTGGAGTTTATTGATCATCGAGGCTGAAGCAGCTGAGAAGAAGGCATCCAACGCTCGCCTTCTGGGAGTCAGTTTCCCTGCTTTTAAAGACAAGGGAAAACGGCCTGCTACCAGCAAACCTGGACACGAGGCGAAGGGGAAGCAGGCGTTGACTGTCAACGCCTCCAAAGGCGCACAAGCACCGACCCAGAAGCCTCCGCTCGTACCGAGACCGAAGGAAGTCTACTCCTTCAATGATGAGGACACCTTACAGCTCTTTGAGATGCTGAAGCAGGGTGATAAAATCAAGTTGCCGGACCCAAAGCGTCCCGACGAGGATGGCAAGATGGACAATCCGAGGTACTGTCACTACCATCGGTTTGTCGGACACCCGACTCAGGACTGCTACATCCTCAAGAACTATATACAGTGCATGATCAATTCAAATGTTATCTCCATCAACTATGAGGAGAAAACAATCTCGGCCAACCTGGTGTCACTCCAATTTGGCACCTTACCGCTGACCACAACACAAGATGGCGTCGTCCCCATCCCAAAGGCGACAATGGAGGTGGTCAACCTACCACCTACTCGTGACAACGTGAGTGGACTCATCCCACTCACCATCTCTCGGGGAGAGATCTTATGGGTCCACCCAGATCTCGTTTCCGAGGTTACTCAACTGGGGGTACGCTCTACCTCCAAAACTAAAGGCAGGAAGATCAAGTCTTGCCGCATGGTCTCTTCTTCCGTAGAAGAGGCTTATCCTGTACAAACCCGTTCGTAGCTGAATGCCCAACCCGACGAAGCTGCCGTTGAGGTGGTGCCTCCCTGCACTGCCCCTGCTGCCGAAGAAGGGGGTCCATCCAAGCCTCCAGCGGCCAATAAACAGAAGCACGTAGAGGCTCGTTTCGACAAGCCTTTGCGAAAAGAAAATGCTTCGGGGCTAGCCAAGCCCCACAACTTTGATATACTGGCACAACTTGCCGGTACTCCTGCCCGCCTGTCTCTGTTTGAGCTACTCCGTCTCTCCAAGGACAACCGCGAAGCTCTCTGTGAAGCTTTGAAAGATGCTGAGTCCTTTATCAGTCAGGTTAAGCAGCCTGAGGATACCTCGGCCACATGTACGCACTGCCATTGTACGGAAGAGGTTATTCCCAACATAACCTTCACCCAACAGGACATGCTGCTTAAGCACAACCGGCATAACCGACTACTGTATTATACAGGGTATGTGGGGTCCGTGAAGGTGAAACGGATTCAGATTGATCCGGGGTCCTCCCTCAGCATCATCCCCAGAACTCTGTTCTCCACACTGGGGATCCTGATGCACCGTCTGGCGCCCTCTAATACCACGATCACCGGTTTCAATGCTAGCAAAAGTGAACCGCTGGGAAAAATCCAGCTGAAGTGTCACATCGGTAATCTTCGAACCGAGGTGACCTGCTATGTCGTGGACGCTGATGTCAACTACAATCTCCTTCTGGGTCGCCCGTGGCTGCATGAATACATGGTGGTGCCATCTATACTCCACCAATATATGAATTACATGTCCACAAACGGCGTCATCCGGACAGAGTTCGCTGATATTGACCCTTTCAAGGGGGTCGAAGCCTACTTCACCGATTCTACCTTATACAAATCGCTAGATGAAGAGGAAGCCAACGATGCTGATGATGAAGCAAAAACAGTAGCGGAGGCAGACATGGAACCAGAAATGATTCCCGATGCCCCATTGAAAATTCGACTCAAAGGGAAACCGCCTCAGGTGCTGCCTCCCATGACAATCAAGCTACCTGGAAAAGCACCAACTTCTTCAGGTAGAGCACCTACCGAAGCTCCCTTGAAGATACGGCTCAAGGGAAAACCTCCTCAAAGATCGGCTCCCCTTGTGGTAAAACTACAAGAAAAGGCACCAGTCGTCGAAGGCGCGGTCGAGGCACACCTGAAGGTGCGTCTTAAAGGCAAGCCTCCACAATCATCCAAGCCGCAAGAGAAGGCCCACATAGCCCTCTCGGATCCCGAGGTCAAACCTCCGATGAACTCTCCTGAACCAGCTCCGGTGCTCACAGATTAGGAGTTAGGAGAGTACATATCTACTGATGTAGATGCACCTTCTTTAGACAATATAATCCCGCGGGACAAAATCTCGTATTTTATCAATAATAGAGTGTCTTTCAATTATTCTAGTCTTCCATATTGGAATGCCATGTATACACTAGATAATGCTCTACGGTCGTTGCAAACACAAATGACGACCGTCAATCATGTAAATCGAGTCGTCCCGTCCAAAGGAGTCTGTTTTATAGTCCCACCGCGGAATTGGGATGAAGAACCTATCATCTTCGGCAAGGTCATACGCCATCAAGACCTCCCGCCACTTGAGCCAGAACCAGATACCAACAGAATACAAGTCTATCGGTATACGGACCAGGCGAAGTACCTCATCCAAAAGATGGGTTACGATCTCAAAAACAACAAAGGCCTAAACTACGGGAAAGGCCGGCGCCTTCTCCTCCGGCTCCCAACAACTAAAGGAAAGCCGCAGGACTATTATCATCGCACTCGACGGGGGGTAGGCTATGTCACGCTACCGGCAACTCCAGAGAGTTCAAAAATAGAAGAAGTAGAACACTCCCATTCATCTGAAACATCGACCTGGGATTCCGATACCAGTATCGGCTCAGTCCTCAGAAAGGGGCTATCAGTCAACATGACATCTGCACAATCTTAAGAGGATGAAGGTGATGACCAAACGTCGGAACTCTTCGAGGAAGAACCCTGGGCTCAATGCCTAGGAGCACAGTGGGAGTCTCGCTTTGAACTGCACGAACCCCCTACCGAAGATGAAGTCGAGCAAGTCGACCTTGGGAACGGATCTCCTTCCAAACCCATCTTCATCAGCAAGAGCTTAAAGGGAGAAGATCGGGAGTCTTTGGTCCAATTGGCCAGAGAATATATCGACGTCTTCGCTTGAAGCTACGAAGATATGCCGGGACTTGATCCCCAGATCGTGATGCATAGACTTAACATCTTGTCTGATGCTAAGCCTGTAAAGCAACAGCAACGACGTTTTTGTCCTGACGTCATGAACGCCATCGATCAAGAGGTGGACAAACTCCTGAGCAGTGGGTTCATCCGTGAAGAGCAACATCCGGATTAGGTGGCCAACGTCATCCCTGTCACCAAGAAGAATGGGAAGATACGAGTCTGTATCGACTTCAAGGATCTTAATACTGCTTGCCCGAAGGACGAATTTTTGCTTCCAATCACTGACATAATGATTGACAATACATGTGGCTTCGAACGCACGTCTTTCATGGACGGGTATTCGGACTACAATCAGATCAAGATGTTCCCCAATGACGCAAAATACACGTCATTCAGGACTCCGAAGGAGATTTTCTGCTACACAGTGATGCCCTTTGGTTTGAAGAATGCTGGTGCTACATACCTGCGAGCTATGAGTACCATCTTCCGTCAACATCTTTGTAAGATAGTTGAGTGCTATGTCGATGACATCACAGTCAAGAGCCGTCTCAAGGGTGATCACTTACAAGACCTGAAGACAGTTTTTGATCTCATGCGAGCGCATCAACTCATGATGAACCCCGCTAAATCCTTCCTTGGGGTTTCTAACGAAAAGTTTTTGGGCTTCATTATCACGGTGAAAGGCATTCATGTCGATCCCGAGAAGACCAAAGCCATTATTGACATGGACCCTCCGAAGAACCTCCGAGAACTTCGAGTCCTGAAGGGGCGTCTGGCATACATCCGAAGGTTTATAGCAAACCTTTCCGGAAAATGCCAACCCTTCACTCAGCTCATGAAGAAGGGAGTCTCCTATGTCTGGACAGAAGAATGCCAGAAAGCTTTCGATGATATCAAAGCCTACCTGACGAGCCCGCCAGTCCTGGTGGTACCCGTCGCTGGCAAACCCTTTCTCCTCTACGTCCGTGCCATGGATCATTCCATCGGCGCTTTGTTGGCTCAGAACAACGATGCGGGCTACGAGCAAGCTATCTACTACCTCAGTAGGACAATGATCGGGGTTGAAGACCGGTACAACCCCGTCGAAAAAGAGTGTTTGGCTTTGGTGTTTGCCATTCAGAAGACTCGCCATTATGTCTCGGGACAGACAATTCATGTCGTCTTCTGAGTCAATCCACTCTGGGTTCTCATGACGAAGCCAGGATCATTGAACTCCCGACTAGCTACATGGGCAATCCTGTTGACACCGTACAACATGGTCTTAGTCCCGCAAAAAGCCGTCAAGAGCCAAGCTCTGGCCGACTTTTTAGCTGCGCACCCCATTCCAGAGTCCTCCAAACTCTACGAAGACATCCCGGATGAGGTCCAAGAATCAAACGTCACTGAAGAAAACTCCGTTTGGCGGGTGTTTTTCGATGGTGCTTCAAGAACAGGCCCCAAAGGCCAAAATCATCGCCGGAGTGGGGGTAGTTTTAGTCTCCCCCGATCAGCTGGTCATCCAGCGTGCTTACTCCCTTTCGAAGCTATGCTCCAACAATGTTATCGAGTACAACGCTCTCATCATGGGACTCCAGCTGGCGTAACAGCTGGGGGTGGATCATCTGGAAGCCTACGGCGAGTTAAAACTCGTTGTCAACCAGATCAGAGGGCAATATGAAGTTCGCCATGAAGATCTGGTTCCTTACCATGAAGTTGCATTGAACATTATTTCAACAATCACCAAGTTCTTCATAGAATACGTACCTCGGTTACAAAACCTGGAGGCTGACGCTCTGGCTGGCCTCGCAGCTTTATTGGCAGCCCCCCTCGGGACTCAACACTACGTCACAGTAGTTGGTCGAGACTTGTTCTGTCCTAAAAACAACCTATGCTCGCAAAAGGCCTATGCCATGACGACAAATGTCGGTGTCAATGTCCGAGACTGGAGGTTCCCGTTCATCGACTTCGCCGTCTATGGAATTCTTCCAGAAGACCCAAAAGAAGTCGCCTCGGTCAGAAGGCATTCCTTCCGATTTTATTATGATACAGCTAATAAAATGCTGTACCGACGTTCCTATGATGGACTTCTCCTTCGTTGTTTATCCAACGAAGAAGTAGCCGAAGCCCTTCGGGAAGCTCATGATGGGACTTACGGGGCTCATCAACCTGGACCTAAGTTGCAGGATCGACTGCGACGTATGGGTTACTACTGGCCAACCATGGCGGCCGACGCCGTCGACTATGCTAAAAAGTGCCATGCTTGACAGCTTCACGCCGACTTTATCCATACACCGTCGGAACCACTACATCCTACAGTCGCCTCCTGGCCCTTCGAAGCTTGGGGGATGGACATTGTAGGACCTATCACCCCTTCTTCATCGAGGGGACACTGCTTCATCCTAGCCATCATCGACTACTTCTCCAAATGGGCAGAAGCAGTTCCGCTGACGGAAGTGAAGAGATCTAGGGTGATCAGCTTCATCAAGCACCATATCATCTACCGTTTTGGGGTACCTCGAAGGATTATCCATGATAATGGTCCACAGTTCATCAGCCTCGTTTTTAGCAGATTCTGTGACAAGAATCGAATTCAGAACGTGGCATCAACCGCCTACAATCCGGCAGCAAATGGATTGGCCGAGGCATTTAACAAGACTATTGTCAAGCTACTCAAAAAGGTCGTGTCATCCAACAAACGCGACTGGGATGAAAAGCTCGGCGAATGTCTTTGGGCCTACCGCACAACGGTACGGACCCCGACGGGCAACACACCGTTCTCCTTAGTCTACGGAAGCGAAGCGGTACTGCCTCTCGAGATTCAGATACCCTCGCTCTGTGTAGCGATCATAAATCAATTGACTGAAGAGGACAATCAGCGCCGTCGTCTGTAAGAGTTGGAAGCACTTGACAAGAAACGCCTCCTAGCTCAACAGAGCATTGAACTCTATCAAGCCCGTATATCACAGGCTTTCAACAAAAAGGTCAAGCAGAGGACTTTCCAAGTAGGCGGCTTGGTTCTGGCAGTCAGGAGGCCGATGGTGTTGACTCACAAGACACCAGGAAAGTTCGAGCCCAAGTGGGAGGGACCTTTTATCATAGAGATGGTATACTCAAACGGTGCTTACCGCCTCGCCAAACCCAATGGGGACTTGTTCATTTATACCCATCAACGGCAAGTTCCTAAAGAAGTACTACTCTTGACATCTTTCAGACATGCACTTCTATCTCCACCCAACAAAAGAGTCGGTGGACCCAATCATCAGGGCTCTCATACACCTTCCTTTCACAAAATCTTACGCTTTCGGAACCCAGCTGTTCCGTGGCATTCTATCCTCAGTAGAAGAACAACCACATCTACATTACCTCTGAGTTGCTCCTCCATGCCCTGCAAAACATAATCTTACACCATGTAGGATTATGCTGCTTATCATATTTACCACGTCCACATCACCTCTGAGTAAACATACCGTACAGACAACCCCTGCGTTGCCGTACATTGATCGTAGAACTTCCATGTCTATATTACCTCTGAGTAGTTCCGCGTATCCCTCTAGAATCACTCCTACCACGTCCAAAAAACCTCTGAGTAGGAAGATCCTATTATCTGAACCCCTTATTTGCCACGTCTACATCACCTCTGAGCAAACATGTTGGTTCTCTCAAACTTATTATTTGTACCTAAAAACTAAGGTGCACAAAAGATAATAGGTCCACATAAATCATCAAGTTCATGACAGCAAGAATGAACACACCACAAAACTCTTTATTCTTTATTTAAAAGTAAAGGATTACATCCCCAGCAGGAGTTACAAATTACACAAATAATAAAAAAAATAAGAGACTACAATCCCTAAGCATCACCGGGATTGGCTGAAAGCTCTTCAATCTGACGCTTTAAGTCTTCCCCCGAGTCTCTGCGGTCACCAGAACTCGGCATTCTGCTTCTTGACGCATCATTTCTATGGCCTCAGGGGAAGTGTCATCCTCATACTTCTCGTCCAGCTGTTGCGACTGCTGGGCCAGGGAAAGAGCTTGGCGGTTGAAAGCTGCTTCCTCCTCCTTAGATGCTACATGTTCAGCCTGGACTCGCTCAGCACCTGACAAAAGTTGGGCCCGCTGGTCTTCAAGGAGGCGAATCTTGGCATTGACCTCTGCTATACTAGCGTCCAACGCAGCTCGCAACTCCACCTTCTCCTACGTGGATTGAGATAGCCTCTCCACCGCAGCCTCAGCTTCGGCCACCTCGCATTCCCAGACGGCCACGGTGGCCTGATAAGATGACTCAGTTTCAGCGATCAACTTTTCTTTTCTGTTTCTATCAGAGTAGAGAGATCATTTCGCTGGATACTCTGAAACTCGGAAAGCAGCTGGTCGAGCTCGGCCACCGACGCCTCCAAAATCTCGGCCATATGATCATAACCTTGGTGGGAACGTTTCAGACCAATGTGAGGGAGCGCCATAGTTTTTGCCATCACAAAACTCCTATTGGCATTCATCACTATCGACACGCACCTCTACAGCATCTTGTACACTGCCTCAATGATTAACTTCATGTACTCATCCGCATTTGCCAGCACTTACGGCGTCATAGCAGGAGTTGGAGGAGCTGCTCTGGACGGCGGACCTGAAGAAGACCCATCGACCTCAATCTACGAGGCCGGAACCTTAACTTCCGCGGACCCTCCCTCATCAGAGACTTGAACCCCGCTACTAGCCCGAGGTGCCAAGAGGGCAGAAGAAGCTAAGTGGGGTGTCGATATCGTTCCCCAAGTCGAAGAGGCAACAGAGGGTTCCTGCACCAGCAGGTCCTTGCCCTTTTCAGTCTCAGAGGGACCACCAACATCCGGGGTTGCCTCCTCCACCTCTGAGACACGATCTGTAACCAGCACAGGACCTTCCTCCTCTGGCAAGCTAGCGGGATCAGCACCCGTCTTCTGACTGGGTGTCACGACCCGCTACCCAAATTGTTGGGCCAGGCCGAGTCATGCCCAGCCTACGTTGAGATAAAACGTAGTAAGATGTTCTAAAGACAACAGGATAAGACTAAATGTGCTAACAGTTCTATAAGTGAAATAAAGTCATAAATGCTCCAAACACAAAAGTTGTCTCATATAGAAGTAAGTCCAAAGTACAAGTGATCTGAAATGTAAAACTGGATACATGTCTAGTTACAAAATATGTAGCCTAATACATGACTACACTAAATATCCCAAACAGCTAAGCAAACTAGATGAGTCTCCCCGCAGGAACATCCTCGTATGGCAAAGCCGGGTCCTCGGCAGTGTCTCCATAATATGTGTCGCAGAGTAACTCCTCCTCAGTAAGAACACCTACAACGTTTTCCTGTCAGGATGGGAGCAAGTACTGAATCTAACAAACTAGCATATGAAATATGGAAATGTACATGAGAGGAATAATTGGAAACATGGCATCACATAGTCTATCATGGCAAGGACACATATGTCATAGAGACAGATGTATATGTAATTTTTAAAACTGTAGCAGGTACGTGATCGGTCAATAGATGTATAATGTACTGAGGCACAATGTAAATAAAATGTACATACGTACAAGTGCACAAGCATAGGTGTACATCCGTATAGAAATACGGGATAATGGCCTACGGCGCAGTATCATATAGAATGAACTTTGCTCGGTACGATAATGGGGGCATGATCACGTACTCAGCTACTAGTTTCCCCATAACCCATATTCTATCATGTGAGAGATACATAAAGATGGTTCTAAGCATGGTAGTAATGGAAAGTACAACATGTGACGTTTTAACTTGCTACCCCAAGGATCAGCATTTAACATGGTAGGATTTACAGTTCATTTATGTAACAACATGTAAAGTTCGTAGAAAGTACTTGCCTCTAGCAAAGCAAAGCAAACAAGCTACGATAAAAGTGCTATGGATGTCCGGTAACTCGTCACTGTAGAAATAAATGCAATAACTTAGTTTTTACACTAAGCTAAGACGCTAAGACACTAATTGGTGCGACACGACTTGTGACTGGGCACCTAGCCAAAATGATGATTTTAGCATAGGAGACCAATATGGGGTGACACACTACTTTAACTAACTTTCTAGGGTCTTTACACTAGTGAGGGGTGGGGTTCAACACGGCTAAAACTCAAAATAACACAAAAAGCTACAAGTCGTAATTAATCAATAAATAAATCAAATGACCATTGTGTCTTAACAATTTTTGAGATAGACAAAAAGCCTAGTTTTACTTAAAGTAAAGTACCAAAAAGATCCTTACTAATTGTAGAAATTTATTATAATTTTTTTGGAATTTATTAACCAGTACAAGTATTTTATAAAAATCAGCTTTCCTAAGTATACAAAAAATGAATTTTGGTTCCATAAGCCAAACTAGTGGCAAAACTGTAATTTAAATACTATAAAAATTATACTAAATTAGCTAAATTAACATAGTATCTAAATACTATTTTTCCAGAATTTTAACAGTATTCTAAGTATTTTCAGAAATCCAAAAACAGCATTTCACACAATTGAAATTAAATAATTAATTATCTGCGTATTTTGTCCATGTATATAATTTGAACCAAAGTTCAAATACAGGACCCAAGGCCATGAATCAAGTCCAATATGACTTGTACAGGTCTTGAATGTGTGAAAACATATTTGGGCCCAAAAACCCATGCTAGGCTTGGACACCAAATGGTCGCAGTAATTTAAATACACTAAAATACAATTTGGTAAAAGTACAAAATAAATATTACTATTTTAATAAGGTAAAGTTATGCATAGTGAAAATATACATGCACATGTTTAAAACTACATACATATATATTTATAAGGAAAATACTTAATTTATAAAGTATATATATATATATATATATATATATATATATATATATATATATGTATATATATCTATACAAATATATATATATATAATATTTTTATATATATATATATATATATATATATATATATATATATAAGGAAACATTTAATTATAAAGTGTATACATAATAATATATATATATATACACATGAAAATATATATATATATAAAACAAAACAAAAGAAAAAGAAAAAGGAAAAGGAAAAGGAAAAGAAATAACAACAGGGGGGCTCGAACCCGAGCCAAAGAACGCGCGGAGGGGGGGGGGGGTTTAGTCGGGTCGGGCTGGCCAGGGGGGTCAGCCCGAGCTCTGTGTTAGGTGTTAGGTTTTGGTTAATATTATTTAGGTCTTGAATGGTTTATACATAAAAAAAAAAATCCTGTGTCCTGACAGTTAGGGACACAGGTGTCTTGTATCCTAGGCTAGCACGACACGCACGAGTTGATTTCGTCGTGTCCAAACTCACCACTGGCTTCGCCAGGACGCGGCGAGTCTCATATGTGAGGACGAGTCGTGTCGGGAAAGGAAAATGGCACAGTGACACGTACGTGTCCGAGTCGAGCGGGCTGTTGGGACGGCGACTGGGCGGAGGAGGCATCGTGGTCAGGGCGGTCGGGTGGCGCTGGGGTTGGCTTGACAAGGCGAGTCGATCGGTGGTGGTGGCGGCTGACGACGATGGACGGTGAGGCGGCGCTAGGGTACGCCGGAGTTAGGGTTAGGGTTTGTCGTCTCGTCGGGGAAGAAGGGGGTCGTGGTGGTCGTGGGGAGAATTTAGGGTTAGGGTTTTGGGCAGGCGAGAGTGGGGGTTTAAATAGAGGGTTGGGGCGGTTCTAGGTCGGTCGGGGCAGCCGAAAATGGCGGGGGCAGCTGGTCGTCGGTCGTCGGTCGTCGGACAGGGGGGTGGGTAGGAATTTAGCACTTAGGTCCCCCTAGATTTAGGTTATTACACAGTAGGTCCTAGCAGTTGTCAAATGCAAATATAATTTGCATTCCACACTTAAAAACAATTAAGTAATTACAAACTGATATTAAAACAATTCTAATTATTACAAAACTATATTAAAATAATTTAAAAAATTACAAATCAATATTTTAGTATTAAAAACTCATTTAAAAATTCTAGAAAAATTCCTAAAAATCCTAATAATTATTTTAAGGCTAAAAATGACATTAATAATTAATTAACACTAATTTAACTAAAATTTGAAAAACAGGGGCTTA
This sequence comes from Iris pallida, assembly GCA_029216955.1. NCBI lineage: Eukaryota > Viridiplantae > Streptophyta > Magnoliopsida > Asparagales > Iridaceae > Iris > Iris pallida. The sequence goes on along the minus strand of JANAVB010040419.1, from coordinate 18,167,076 downwards.
CAAGTCTTTCCTCCTTGAAAAATTTTGTCCTCGAAATTCACAAAGATTGAAGACCCGACAATATTCTATCATAGCAAGTAATGCAACAAAATGACTAAGGCTGCGATCGAAACTAACCTCTAAGGTATCAAGCGGGAACGGGTGGTTCCCTCGCAGCGGTTGGATCGAACAAGTTAGGGTATCTCTCCCTCATGTCCGACTCCCTCTCCCAAGTAGATTCACCTGGGGAGTGACGGCTCCAAGCTACTCGCACTAGGGGTATAACCTTATTCCTCAGCCTCTTCTCTCTCCTGTCTAATATCTCTACTGGCTGCTCAGAAACTGTAAGGCTCGGCCCGACCTCCAACTCTGAGTGATCTAGCACATGACTGGGGTCTGGAACATATCTCCTCAGCTGAGATACGTGGAAGACATCGTGAACTCCTGCTAGGTTGGGTGGAAGTGCAACCCTGTAAGCTACCTCTCCGATCCTGCCAAGTACCTCGAACGGCCCGATGTATCTGGGGCTCAGCTTCCCTCCTCGTCCGAACCGGATCGTCCCTCTAGTAGGTAATATCTTCACTAGCACCATATCACCGTCTGCGAACTCCATCGGTCTGCGACTAGCATCAGCCCAGTGTTTCTGCCTATCCTGAGCTACTCTGAGCCTGTCTCTGATCATCCCGACTTTCTCTGCTGCATCCGTGATCATCTCTGGCCCAAACATAACTCTGTCTCCAATATCATCCCAAAAGAGCGGTGTGCGGCATCGTCGTCCATATAGCGCCTCGAAAGGAGACATACCAATACTGGCCTGGTAGTTGTTGTTGTATGAAAACTCTACCAAGTGCAGATGGCTCTCCCATGATCCTTCGAAGTCCAGCACGCAGGTCCTCAGCATATCCTCCAGTGTCTGTATCATTCTCTCGGACTGCCCATCTGTCTGCGGCTGGTACGTCGTACTGAACTTGAGCCTACTGCCCAACTCCTCCTGCAAGCTCCTCCAGTAGTGGGATGTAAATCTGCTATCTCTGTCTGACACGATGCTCACCGACACTCCGTGTAGGCAAACTATCTGCTGCATGTATAGCTCCGCCAACTTCTCGGTGGAAAGCCCCACCTTGAAGGGTATGAAGTACGCACACTTCGTCAGCCTGTCTAGGATGACCCAAATGGCATCCTTCCCTCCTTGGGAACGAGGAAGCCTGAGACAAAGTCCATCGTAATATGTTCTCACTTCCACTCGCGAATGGATAACGGTTGCAACAAACCAGCTGGCCTTTGGCGCTCCGCCTTGACCTGCTGGCAAACTAGGCATCTCGAGATAAAACGTGATACATTCCTCTTCATCTCGTGCCACCAAAGATGTTTTCGCAAGTCACGGTACATCTTGTTAGCACCAGGGTGAATAGAATATCTCGATCGGTGTGTCTCCTACAAGACTGCCTCTACCAGCTCTCCCTTCGGCACGCACAATCGGCTGCCATGCCTCAAGGATCCATCCTCTGCTATAGTGTAGTCATCTAGCAATCCAGCTAAAGCCTAGGGTCGAAGTCTGCGAAGGCTCTCATCTGTAGACTGTACCTCTCTGATCTGCTCCATCAAACCTGACTGAATGTCAAGTGCCATCATCTGTATCACTGATCCTGGCCGAACTAGCTCGATACCGAGCTTCTCTAGATCCTCCCACAAATGCCAATCAATCATCAGGTACCATGCCATCGGATGCCTGCTCAGTGCATCCGCCACCACATTTGCCTTCCCGGGGTGATACTGTAAATCGATGTCAAAGTCTTTCATCAACTCCAACCATCTTCTTTGCCTCATGTTCAGCTCTTTCTGCGTGAACACATACTTCAAGCTTTTGTGGTCAGTAAAGATCTCCACACGCTCTCCGTATAAGTAATGTTTCTATAACTTGAGTACAAAGATCACCGCAGCTAACTCTAGGTCATGGGTAGGATAATTCCGCTCATGAGTCCACAATTGCCTAGATGCATAAGCAATCACTTTCCTATGCTGCTGTAGGACACATCCTAGCCCCTTCCCAGAAGCATCGCTGTAAATGGTGAAACCTCCAGAACCTGAAGGTAATGTCAGAACTGGAGCGATCGTCAGCCTCCTCTTCAGCTCCTCAAACGCTGCCTGAAAGTCCTCTGACCAGATGTACTCTGCGTCCTTCTGCGTCAGCTTCGTTATGGGTTCAGCTATCCTAGCAAAGTCCTGGACGAACTTTCTATAATAGCCTGCTAAACCCAAAAAGCTCCTGATCTCTGAAACTGACGTCGGAGCCTTCCACGTCTCAACTGCAGCAATCTTTCTGGGATCCACCGAGATTCCATCTCTAGTGACTACATGGCCGAGAAACTCCACTCGGTCTAAAAAGAACTCACACTTCGGCAATTTGGCAAACAATCTCTCCTGCCTCAGAATCCCCAAAACTATCTGTAAGTGCTCTGCATGCTCCTCTGGCGTCTTCGAGTATATCAGGATGTCGTCGATAAATACTACGACGAACTTATCCAGACACTGGTGAAATGTCTTATTCATCAAGTTCATAAAGACAGCTGGTGCATTTGTGAGACCAAATGGCATCACCAGAAACTCGTACTGCCCGTACTTCGTGTTAAGCGCCATCTTTTGGATGTCTGCTGCCCTAACCTTCACCTGGTGGTACCCGGATCTGAAGTCTATCCTGGAAAACACCTTCGCCCCGCTCAACTGGTCGAACAAATCATCTATCCTGGACAGAGGATATTTGTTCTTGATGGTGATGGCATTCAAGGCCCGATAGTCAATACACAACCGGACTGTACCATCCTTCTTAGGCACAAAGAGCACTGGTGCTCCCCATGGAGAAGCACTGGATCGAATGAAACCCTTTTTCAACAGGTTATCAATCTGCTCTTTCATCTCTATGGCCTTCTTGGGATTCACTCTATAGTAAGCCTGGGATACTGGTGATGAACCCGGCACTAAATCTATAGTGAACTCCACATCTCTGTCAGGCAGAAGTCCTGGAAGATCCTCTGGGAATACATCCATAAACTCCCTAATGATAGGGTATGGCGGTGCTGCGTCCCCAACTGTCGCACAACAGTTCGGCTCTAGGCTGATCTCCGGCCCTGTCCTTCTGACACTGAATGGTGCTGTGCCTGGGGAACTGAACAAAATACTACCCTCATGACAATCTATAGATGCATGGGCATAGCTAAGCCAGTCCATCCCCAATATGATATCATAACCGGGGAGTGGCATCAAAAAGAATTGCCCCTCAAACTCTCTCCCGGCTATCATAATAGAGCATCTATAGCTAGCTCTAATAGGCACTGGTCCTCGTTCCGTCATTACTCTATTAATCTCCGTAGTAGGTGTAGATACTAAGTGATGTTCATGCATAAACTCTAATGACAGAAAGCTATGAGATGCACCAGAATCAAACAGGCATAGAGCTAGAAAAGTATGCAAATAAATATGACCTGTGATGACGTCAGCTAAGTAATCGGGCTCTAAAACCTGCTCCGGCTCCGGCTCAAGGGCTAGGCTATAAACCTTCCCCTGAGGTCCTTCTGCTGCTGCAGATGCTGCCCAAACCTCTGCTGCTGAGTCGGGAGTGGTCCTCTAAGCTTCGCTGCTGGGCAGTTCCGAAGCTGATGGGTGGCAGACCCACAAACTAAATACTGACCCAACCTCTTCCTGCAGACGGCGAAGTCATGACCTGGTCTTCCGTAGAAAGAACATATAGCTCCCTTCTGCTGCTGCTGCTGTCGGGGTCCCGGGGCTCTAACTGGCGGGGTCTGATGATGTGGTGTAGGGGGACGGTAAGTCTGCTGGGGTGGCATCGGTGCTCTCTGCTGGAAAGCCTGACGCTTGGATGGTCCCTCATGGTGTACAGAAGCCGGCCTCTTGCTAGACAGAAGACGCTCCTCAATGCTCCGGGCCAACTCTAGGCTCTGGTAGTAGTCAGTCGTACCGTTCGCCGCTATAAGAATGCCAATGTCTGAAACTAGACCATGGCAAAACCGACGGGTCATCTCCTCTGGATCTGCAACCAGACTAGGAGCAAAACGGCTCAGGCGACTAAACTTTGCCGCATAGTCATCAACAGAATGGTTCCCCTGCTGGATGTTCTGGAATCGTAGCACCATGGCTACTCTAGCAGTGGTCGAGAAGAATTTCTTCTTGAACTGGGTCTTGAACTGATCCCAAGTGGCTCTCCCCCTCGTAAACAACGGCTCATTCCGGAACCAGACTCCTGCTAAGTCTATCAGCAGAAATCCCGCTGCCTCGACCTGGAGGTCATCCGACATCCTAACTCCCAGAAGCTTCCTCTCTACCGAATCTAGCCAGTCATCTTCTACTACTATGCCCTTAGTCCCTGAGAACTCCTTGGGATTCAGACCCATGAAGTCCTTGATCGTCCCCGCTCTCTGCCGTAGCTCTACATGTGGTGGGACCACGGGACGTCCCTCAGAACGCTCTATGCTCTGGCGGAGTAGGGTAGTCTGCTCCTGATGGGTTGTTAGGAACCCCTGAATCAGAGTGAGCAGCTGGTTCCCGTCGAGTGTGACGGAAGCCTGGGTGGGTATAGTGATAGGGGGTGGTGGAAGTATCGGGTCCTGCTGGGCCTGTGATGTGGAAGGTGGTTGTGGTATCTGGGTTTGTGGATTTGTGGAGTGGAGGAATGTGGTAGGTGGAGGTGTATCAGTCGACTGGTCAGCTGACTGGATAAGGAGGGCCCCATTCTCGGGGGTAACATACTGGGATGAACGAGTAAGCACCATCTAAATTATAAAATAAAAGGACTTATAAGGACCTATTTAAAGTAAGTAATCATATGCAAGGAAATCTAATTATAATAGCAAACATGTGATGTATTTCCTATGTTGCAATCCTAGCATTCCTCTAGGTATTCTAAGCGTCATTCCTAATGTTGTCTAATTACCTTAAGTTCCTAATTGCTGGCATGCTTGGTACAATAACGTAACCAAACAGTTTAGTCAGGCCTGCATGGGCCACCACTAAAAACATGTCACGACCCGCTACCCAAATTGTTGGGCCAGGCCGAGTCATGCCCAGCCTACGTTGAGATAAAATGTAGTAAGCTGTTCTAAAGACAACAGGATAAGACTAAATGTGCTAACAGTTCTATAAGTGAAATAAAGTCATAAATGCTCCAAACACAAAAGTCGTCTCATATAGAAATAAGTCCAAAGTACAAGTGATCTGAAATGTAAAACTGGATACATGTCCAGTTACAAAATATGTAGCCTAATACATGACTACACTAAATATCCCAAACAGCTAAACAAACTAGACGAGTCTCCCCGCAGGAACATCCTCGTATGGCAAAGCCGGGTCCTCGGCAGTGTCTCCATAATATGTGTCGCAGAGTAACTCCTCCTCAGTAAGGACACCTACAACGTTATCCTGTCAGGACGGGAGCAAGTACTGAATCTAACAAACTAGCATATAAAATATGGAAATGAACATGAGAGGAATAACTGGAAACATGGCATCACATAGTCTATCATGGCAAGGACACATATGTCATAGAGACAGATGTATATGTAATGTTTAAAACTGTAGCAGGTACGTGATCGGTCAATAGATATACAATGTACTGAGGTACAATATAAATAAAATGTACATACGTACAAGTGCACAAGCATAGGTGTACATCCGTACAGAAATACGGGATAATGGCCTACGGCGCAGTGTCATATAGAATGAACTTTGCTCGGTACGATAATGGGGACATGATCACGTACTCAGCTACTAGTTTCCCCATAACCCATATTCTATCATGTGAGAGATACATAAAGATGGTTCTAAGCATGGTAGTAATGGAAAGTACAATATGTGACGTTTTAACTTGCTACCCCAAGGATCAGCATTTAACATGGTGGGATTTGCAGTTTATTTATGTAACAACATGTAAAGTTCGTAGAAAGTACTTGCCTCTAGCAAAGCAAAGCAAAAAAGCTGCGATAAAAGTGCTATGGATGTCCGGTAACTCGTCACTGTAGAAATAAATGCAATAACTTAGTTTTTACACTAAGCTAAGATGCTAAGACACTAATTGGTGCGACACGACTTGTGACTGGACACCTAGCCAAAATGATGATTTTAGCATAGGAGACCAATGTGGGGTGACACACTACTTTAACTAACTTTCTAGGGTCTTTACACTAGTGAGGGGTGGGGTTCAACACGGCTAAAACTCAAAATAACACAAAAAGCTACAAGTCGTAATTAATCAATAAATAAATCAAATGACCATTGTGTCTTAACAATTTTTGAGATAGACAAAAAGCCTAGTTTTACTTAAAGTGAAGTACCAAAAAGTTCCTTACTAATTATAGAAATTTATTATAATTTTTCTGGAATTTATTAACCATTACAAGTATTTTATAAAAATCAGCTTTCCAAAGTATACAGAAAATGAATTTTGGTTCCATAAGCCAAACTAGTGGCAAAACTGTAATTTAAATGCTACAAAAATTATACTAAATTAGCTAAATTAACATAGTATCTAAATACTATTTTTCCAGAATTTTAACAGTACTCTAAGTATTTTCAGAAATCGAAAAACAGCATTTCACACAATTGAAATTAAATAATTAATTATCTGCGTATTTTGTCCATGTATATAATTTGAACCAAAGTTCAAATACAGGACCCAAGGCCATGAATCAAGTCCAATATGACTTGTACAGGTCTTGAATGTGTGAAAACACATTTGGGCCCAAAAACCCATGCTAGGCTTGGACACCAAATGGTCGCAGTAATTTAAATACACTAAAATACAATTTGGTAAAAGTACAAAATAAATACTACTATTTTAATAAGATAAAGTTATGCATAGTGAAAATATACATACATATGTTTAAAAGTACATACATATATGTTTATAAGAAAAATACTTAATTTATAAAGTGTATATATATATATATATATATATATATATATATATATATATATATATATATATATATATATATTTTTATATATATATATACATATATATATACAAAAAAAAAATATATATATATATATATTTATATATATATATAAGGAAACATTTAATTATAAAGTGTATACATAATAATATATATATATATACACATGAAAAAATATATATATATATAACAAAACAAAAGAAAAAGAAAAAGGAAAAGGAAAAGAAATAACAGCAGGGGGCTCGAACCCGAGCCAAAGAACGCGCGGGGGGGGGGGGGGTTTAGTCGGGTCGGGCTGGCCAGGGGGGTCAGCCCGAGCTCTGTGTTAGGGGTTAGGTTTTGGTTAATATTATTTAGGTTTTGAATGGTTTATACATAAAAAAAATAATAATAATCCTGTGTCCTGACAGTTAGGGACACAGGTGTCTTGTATCCTAGGCTAGCACGACACGCACGAGTCGATTTCGTCGTGTCCAAACTCACCACTGGGTTCGCCAGGACACGGCGAGTCTCATATGTGAGGACGAGTCGTGTCGGGAAAGGAAAGTGGCACAGTGACACGTACGTGTCCGAGTCGAGCGGGCTGTTGGAGCGGTGACTGGGCGGAGGAGGCGTCGTGGTCAGGGCGGTCGGGTGGCGCTGGGGTTGGCTTGACAAGGCGAGTCGATCGGTGGTGGTGGCGGCTGACGACGATGGACGGTGAGGCGGCGCTAGGGTACGCCGGAGTTAGGGTTTGTCGTCTCGTCGGGGAAGAAGGGGGTCGTGGTGGTCGTGGGGAGAATTTAGGGTTAGGGTTTTGGTCAGGGGAAAGAGGGGGTTTAAATAGAGGGTTGGGGCGGTTCTAGGTCGGTCGGGGCAGCCGGAAATGGCGGGGGCAGCCGGTCGTCGGTCGTCGGTCGTCGGGCAGGGGGGTGGGTAGGAATTTAGCACTTAGGTCCCCCTTGATTTAGGTTATTACACAATAGGTCCTAGTAGTTGTCAAATGCAAATATAATTTGCATTCCACACTTAAAAACAATTAAGTAATTACAAACTGATATTAAAATAATTATAATTATTACAAAACTATATTAAAACAATTTAGAAAATTATAAATCAATATTTTAGTATTAAAAACTTATTAAAAATCATTTAAAAATTCTAGAAAAATTCCTAAAAATCCTAATAATTATTTTAAGGCTAAAAATGACAGTAATAATTAATTAACACTAATTTAACTAAAATTTGAAAAACAGGGGCTTACACTGGGTACTTCCTCTGGGGTCGGGCTCGACAGACGAGTCTTTCCTCCCTGATCAAATCCCTCAACAGGATAAATGTCTGCTGCTACCTCAGGGGCGACAGCTAGCTCGACTTCTGCTGCTGGGTCCGGGGTAGGGCTCGGCAATGAAACAGCCGACCTCTCTTCATCGTGACGAGGAAAGGAATCCACCCTCTCCTCTGTTTCAATCACACCTGCTGTCCCTACGGCAGGCTCAGCAACATCTGGAGGAACGTCATCAGAAGAAGACGAACTCCACTCATCCTCCTCTTCCGGAGGCACAACTTCTACTGGGACCTCGACATCAGAGATCCCTACATCAGCTTGGACTATCCTGGGGACTGTTGCACCTCCAGCTTCCCCCTCAACACCATCTGGAGGCACCAAAGTCCCCACACAAACGATATCATCAACACTCTCCTTCCTGGGAGATGCGGTAATCGGAGGAACATGCTCGTCAGAAGAGCTCGCTACCTCCTTCGGTTTAACCAAACCTAGTTTCGAAGCCCGGGACTTCTTCTTCGGCACCGCCTACAAAAAGAAGACATAAGTCACAAAAATCAAAGACTAAACCAGACTATATGAGACGTCTTTACCTCCGCGGGAGCTGATTCTGTTACTACGACAGGTGCCACCCCCGGAGCTCCTGCCTTCGGAGTCGTAGCTTTCCTTGGCTTCTTCGGCACAGACGAACCGACCTCCGTGTCAGCCCACCTCTTTCCGACTGGGGTCTCTTCCTGATTACCCCTCGTTGATGCTACAGCAGCTGACCTATAACCCGCAACCTCTGGTGGACGATATGATCGGGCCATCGCAAATATGTTGGTCGTCGCCTCAAGCCTTGTGCCAATGATAAAACTAGTTTCCCTGTCCTACTCAGGGGATGCAGCGTTCATGGCACAATACAGCTTAGCAACCGAATACAAGATCTGCGGCCGAGGATTATGAACTGGCGTGGTAAAATAAACTCCAGTGCATCTGGCATTATAATATTGCCAACCCCGGGCTCCATCCAGTAAACTCCCAATAAATCCCAGACTGTTACTGGGGTTCCTTAACATCAGCTGGGTATAACCAAACTGACGTGCAAATCGGCTCGACAGATATGGCTCTAGATAGCACTTATTCTTGTTGTGGTAGACCAGATGAGAAGGCCAAATGCTCTGTAACTAGAGAAACCCCCATATCGGCAGGGCGATTGCATCCTCGCCAGAATCCTCCAACTCTTGGTCGGCTTCGAAATCAATGAAGATGGGGTTGATCTTGGTGATCTCCCACCCCTAAAGATAAGATAAAACAATTCTACAAACAGGGACGCCAGTATGCAGCTACTTCCTTTTATAGAAGCGACGGATAAAGGCGTCACCTACAACATGATCATCTTCGGGGCCTGGGCTCATCATGTTTGGATGATGTAGAATCAGCCATCCTATCAGATAATGGAATGGTAGCTCAGCCCGGGGAAGTTGTCGTTCCTACCCCTCTCATGGATCACATCGTCAGCAAAAGTCCTCAAATCTCGCAACAGGTTACACACAATCGCGGGAAGGAGGGCCAGAGGGCGACCAAAAACCAGCTTTACCGCTGGCAAGAGGAGGTTTCTGCTCACTCTTTCTACAGATCCAGAGCCGCCTGAAAACACATAATCCCGGAGCTATATCATCAAGTATGCGGCTAACACAGCCCTGGAAGACATCCGGTGTACGCAATGCCAGAAGCAACTGTATACATTGGCGCTACTCTCGTTTGAACGAGGAACCTTCTCGTCTAGTCGGCCCACTTCGGAGGTCACCTCCGCATGAGACAGTCCCTGTGGAGTCACAAACCGAATCTTGCAAGGGTCTGTCGGGTCCTGCTTGAAGATATAGTCCCTCCAAGTAGTCATATGGGGCTGTGACCTGCCCCTATCCTTCCGTTGTAGCAGATAATGGTGGCTCGCTACCTCCTTGAAAATAGCCATCATCTTCTTGTCCTTTTCTTCCAGGACTTGGATCTCTTCATTTGTCGAAAAATATTCCTCGTACGGTTCTGAACCCCAGGGAAGTTTGGAAACCACATACATCTCATGCATGGTCAACCCCAGCTCCCCCACTGGAGTAAAGAAGGTGCCAGTCTGGGAGTTGAACATCTCCAGGAACAGAAAGAACATGGGCCTGTTGATATCGACGCCCCCCTGCGTGGCACGAAGAGCGGCAGTCAGCCCAATCGCTTTGAGCTCAGTCTTAAACTTTGACAGAACCCAGAGGGTCAGCTCATCCCACTTCAACACGTGATGGCACCAGCACTCAACTCGAAAACCTACTTTCGGATACGTGACCTGCGTTGACAGCATTCGACTTGCAAAAGTTGAAGCCCCAAAGGCGAATATATCATGAGGAACATCATTGTAGAGGCTCTCAGGCTGCAAAGTTCGGCAATGGTACGAGGTCCCTGATCGTGAGGAGGCCAAGGTATCCCTTTGATTCGAAGTAACATCAATACGAAGGGTACCTCCCACTGCCCCTCCTTGAGAAGGAGTAAGTTCCCATGGCATCCTCATTTTGGAAGCCAAACGGTAGAAAGCCGTCAGCGGCAATTGACGCTCAGACTGCCGTATGTATAGGGCCACGCCCTTCGCCGAGAAGAACCAGTCTTCCTTAATCTTCAATATCTTTGCCTCAGTAGAGGTCAAACGGTCACCGAACAGAAAGGCAGGCTTCAAAAAAAGTCACGTTCTCGAATTCAGCTAATTTTAGTCTGCCACTCTCCATCATGTTCTGGAGAAAAATAGGCGACTGATCCCAGATTTGCAACATCCTCTCGAGAGGCTGGTCCTGCATGATAGCAGCCTTCATTGGATTAACAACCTCCTCATTGAAGTCAATCCCCATTTGGCAGAGGGAAGTATCCAAAAGGACTTCGTTCAGCAAGGGGATAGTCATTGACACTGACACAAAACAAAAGTCAGGCAGCAAAAAGAGAAGAGGCTTAAGAGAAGGACGAAACATTTGGGGCGCGTTCGAAGCTTCTGCGCATCATCAGGGCCCAAAAAGGCCCATATGTATTGAGGCCTCGGCGCATAATCAGGACAGAAGTCCGTGTACGTCAGCAGTGAAGCCTCGATGCATAATCAGGATAGAAGTCCACGCGCGTCAGCAGGATAGCCTCGGCGCATAATCAGGACAGAAGTCTATGCGCGTCAGCAGTAAAGCCTCAGCGCATAATCAGGACAGAAGTCCATGTACGTCAGCGGGATAGCCTCGCACATAATCAGGACAAAAGTCCATGTGCGTCAGCAACAAGGAGTTAGGGCACAGCAACAGGGTGCAACTCATCCGTGTGTGCACCAAACTCGTCTAAAAATATCAGGAAACACTCACCCATCACCACTGGCCGGACGTCGACGGGAGCCGCAGCAACGACTGGAGAATCCTCCTCATCGAACTCTACGAGCTCTTTCCCTTTGCTTTGCCCTCGGCCAGCACCACCGCGAGGAGTCTTGGGAGCCATTTCGTGAAAAGGAGATTAGGGTTTTTTTGGAAGAAGAACTCTAAAGAAGAAGAAATCAAAGAGAGGAAGAACTCTCTCTCTCTCTCTCCATCAGACACCTATTTATAGGCTTGGGTGACGTCAACCGCCGCTTAGGGTTCTGTGAAGTAATAACCATGGATAATCCAAAAGATCATCATTTAATCTTTTCATTTATCCCGAAGCGTTATCATTTGGCATTCAAAAATGAGAGGAGCATGTGCCCCAGAACAGTCATGCGCCCTAAACAGTCATGTGCCCCAGAGAAGACACCACCATGCTTCTTATTCAAAGTATTCCAAAACTTGACGAAAAGTTTTGAAAACTTTGAAGGGGGTCTTGTAGAAGCATGGAATTTCAGGACCTGAAATCCTATGTGCCTAACATTACATGCGCCAGGGAGCTCAGATGAATTACTTGGCACAGCAAACAGCAAATGTATAGACATTAAAAGAAGATTTTTATTTCATATAAAAGTCTATTACATGTCTAAAAAAGGCTTTACAAAGAAGAATTTCTACAAAAAAAGACACTAAGTCTACAGCTAGGCGCAGCAACCGCCATGAGCTCTCGGTCAGGCGTATCTCGCCATGCGCTCTCAGTCAGGTGCATCTCGTCAGCGTCTCAGTCTAGTGCATCACTTCAGCGTCTCAGTCAGGCGCATCTCTTCAGAGTCTCAGTTATGCTCATCATGAAGTCTCAGCATATGCGCTCCAATTCGACCCGATCGAGTGCTTCGACTAATGAAGCATTTATTAAGCAGAACAAGGGTGAGCGATAAACCCCACCCTAGCGGGAGGAAGAGCTCTCCAAAGCCCAAGGAAGAGGAGAGCACCGCAATCGATCCGCGGCAAAAGTAGGCTTTCAACACAACCAGAATGGGCAACACCCACTCTGACAGAAGAAAGAGCCTCCAAAGCCGGGAGCACCACAATTCCAATCTGCGGCTCTTCCAGCATAATAGAGACGAGGCTCGAGCATCCTGATCTTTGGATGTAATAGGCACCTTCCGTCTGCCTCAGAAGCCCTCGACTCCGACTTTTGGATGTAACAGTCACCTTCAAGTGCATGAACGAAGACAAGTCATCGCATCTTCACCCTCGGGAGCATCTCGTCAACAGAATGAGCTTGAGCAAACAAGTTCTTTTCGGGAGGACGTGAGAGAACGAGAAGCAAAACTCTCTCCTTGCCACTATTTATAGGCCGGGCAAATCAAACCCATACGCCAAGTGGCAGGCCCTCCGAATCCCGTGCAATCAATTTGTATTTATGGTGATGAACCTGACGCTTCGAATTCGGCCAAGTCAAAAATGGCTATTTAAAGCACTCGAAGAACGCGACAGTCGGACTAATAAAGACGCGCCATGCAAACGGATGCGCCGGTCAGACCGCACATTATACAGATGCGCCCATCAGCACCAAGCGCCTTATAAGGATGCGCCCCATACATCCCCATGTGCCTAGTGGAACGCAGATCGACGCATCCACTCAACAGTCCATCACCCGTCAAAGAACATTAAATGCTAAAATCTGACATGACAACAGCCACCCCAAGGACTGAACAGTTGACAGTTGTTTCAGAAAACGAAGCGTCGCTGACGTCACCATCATCATTACTTTCCTCCGGCGGTGACAAGCCACGTGGCCGCCCAACCATTTCGCATGCGCCTCCGTAGCCATGCGCCCAGATCTCTTTATGCGCCTCAAAAGCCATGCACGTCAGACTTTTTGTAGCTCCCTTTCCCAGAAATTTTAAAAATATTCTATTTTACTTATTTTAATTAAATGGTGATTTTTAGATTTTATGAATAATTAATTATTATAGTTAATTGTTATATGTATATATATATATATATAAAAGTACGGGTACATATATATAAATATATATATATATATTTTTTTGTTTATATAAATATATATATATATATATATATATATATTTATATATATATATATATATATATATATATATATATTTATATTTTTTTTTTATTATATATATATATATATATATATATATATATATATATATATATATATATATATATATATATATATGTTCGTATGTGTATTTATATAAAATATATATATTATATGTGTATGTGTGTATACATGTATACATATAAATAGATGTGTATGCATGTATATATATATATATATATATATATATATATATATATATATATATATATATATATATATATATATATATATATATATATAAAAAATATATATATATATATATATATATATATATATATATTTATATATATATATATATATATAGATATATGTGAATTGTGTATATGTAAATTCTAAATATATAAAATGTATGTGTGTATATATAAATATATATAGTATATGTGTACATATAGGAAAATATAGGGATATATATTTTGTGTAAATATTTGTATATGTGTATAAATAAATATATATATGTGCATGAGTATATATATATATATATATATATATATATATATATATATATATATATATATATAGATATATATATATATATATATATATGTGCAAATACTAATAGTAATTAGTAATGAGTAAAGAAAAGGAAAAAGAAAAAGAAAACAGAAAAAGAAAAAGAGATAGAAAGAAAAAAAAAGCAAATGCCTAACAACTCAAAGGCCCCATCAGCCGAGCAAAGGGCCACCCTAAGCAAACAAAAGCAGAGCCGAACCAGCTCATACCCGATATTAAGCCCCAAACCCACGACACAGTCGAACATATATATCGAGAGAGGGGTGCTCGTGAACCCCAAAACCCTAATCCCAGAGACACGTCGTCACCCTCCCCACGCATGGACGACCCTCCAGCGGCCGTGCGCCGCCACACCAGCGCCGAAAATGGCGAATTTGCGCGCGCACAGCAGGACAGGGGCGGTAACAGGACAGCCGCGCGCCCGACTTTGCGTACGAATATCTCCGTCGTAGTGTTATGATTTTACGAACCACTTGAACAGATATGAACACAACCTAAACGTCTATCAATCCCTTCAACTAGTTTAATTTATTTTGCTTCGTATACGACGAAATTCGAGTTCCAAAATCGAGAAAAATCTCAAAATTCTGAGTATAGAGACTTTCCAAAGTCCCCAGTTTGAGTCTCGATTTCTTGCAAACCAGTGATCGAATTGAAAATCCACCTGAAGGTGTTTATTAACAACATATAGGGCTAGAAAATTCTAGTAGGAAGTTTGTAGAAATTTGCTTTGTGCAGAGAAATAAACACATGTAAACTTCGTCAAAAACCTGTTTTTGAAAACATAGAAAACCATCCACGCGATGTGCGTCCCGCCAAACCGGGCGACGTGGTCACGAACCGTAGTCATCGAAAGCTGCGTAATGGCTTCGTGGTCGTGTGGGCTTTAGCGGAATTCAAATTGGTCGCGTGTGCGCGACGAATTTGATGCGTATCCGTCAAAATTTACAGTATCGTGTACTTTACAAATTATCCAATTACTTTGTGCACGCTCGTCAGATCGAGACGAAACTTATGCCATCAGGACCGTATCGTTTTTCTGGTCCTGTATGCCAAGTTTGGTCCAATTCTAAGACAGTTGAATCGTACGTCGTTTGTGGGCCCTACGGTCCCACTCTCAATGGGCGATTTTGTGCACGGTCCGCCGAAATCTAACTCTAGACATACGATTGGGTTCGTATCAGAAAATCGGATCCGTAGACACGTAGTTTGATGACTTTAGAGACCATTGACTCTAGCACGCTTTTCGGTGCAAAGCGGGTACAACGGCGGACATCGTTTTTGCCCGAAATTACCATTTTGCCCCTGTATCCAGAATTGGACTTAAGGATAGGCAATCCTAGCTAATTTGACTATTCTGAAAACGTTGGTACTGTTTATTTCAGTATCTGGAGACTTCTGCATGTGTTGAATGATTGTGGCTTATTGAGTGGTATATTGTTATTGGTTTCACCAGCTAAGGACCTCAGGCAAGTACACTTTCTGATTGCTTTTCGATTCATAGTAGTCTTTTCATTTTATGTCTATACATATATCTTGCTGCTTGTTGACACGCTCGTCACACGGAGTAGTCGGGAGGAGAAATATCTTAGTAGACATGTGGACTACCCAGAACTATCCCATGATGTCTATTCGTGAACAATAGCACCTGTACACGACACGTGCAGGTGCCGGATTTATCCTCTAGCCGTTCACATGTCAAAAAGGATATTTCACACCACCTAGATAGATGTCTTTTATTAGTTTTTCCTTGTTACTTCTCTATCGTGCTATGTCATCAGTTATCTTCCAGTTTTTATCTCTCATATGTTATTTTCATGTCTTGTTAATTCTATTATGTTTTCGCATTGTCATCGGTTTGTGTACTTGTTCCATTCCTGACTGGAAACCAATATTTTTCAGGTTTAGCCGCGATCACTCTTAGCATTGGGAAGGCTTGGGTATGCTGATGTCAACCTAGAAATAGATAGCAGTTGTACCATTTTCATTTATTATAAAATCTTGTATTTTCTTTAATTTTAAATATTGTAAATATTGTAATCAAACTTAGAAATGTGAATGAGCAGCAAATATTATATTTTGTGATTTTGAGCATTTATTTCTTGCGGGCTTGACAACGTTCTACCGCCGACTCTGCGGCGTTGGCTGGCTTAGACACGTCTCGTATTCGGAAAAGCGGGTGCGGGTCGTGACAAGTTTTTGTGGTGGCCCATACAGGTCAGTTTTTGCAAAAGATTGCGAACTCGTGATGGTACTTAAGTTAGTCGTACCATTGTGAGCCTGCACCCAGGAAATGCTCATTCACAAACTAGGATTAAAATGATTTAAGATGATGACTAGGACTAGGAGTCCCTTGTTCAAATTAACCGTTGGGTAGTTAAGGTTATTAGATAGGCCATGCAATTTAGATAGCTTGCTAGATCCCTATAGGTACGCTATTACTTTTGATATGGCAATGTGATTCAATATGGATATACTATTCGCTTGATATGTTAGACTTGCCTAGAATTAAAGCATTAATTTTGATAAGCTATTTAATTTTCTTTTGTTGTATTAGATATAAATCTTATATCATAAGTTAGAATTGCAAGTTTTAAATTATATTTTGCTGTAAGGAAGTGGTTTATAATTTTTGATTCTGCTATTCATATACAAATCTCGAGGTAGATTGATTCAAAGTTTTTTTTTCCCTCAACCATTTGCAATATATATGAGATAAAGGTTAGGATGTTTTATTTTCCCTGTCTTCAGTTATTTTCTCCCCGGTCAACCTTTTTTACTTTAAGCGTTGAGACTCATAGGTAGATGTTTACGCTCTATCATAATCAACTAGCTTGAAACTCTAGCAGCTCCTCGAAGTCCTTAGAAATATAGTTAGAATAATTAAACGACTGCGATGACTAGACAGCAGCGCACTGTCGCCAATTGTTTAAAAATGTATAGTGTGGGTTCACTGCAGCCAGCAGCGCACTGGCGAGGCACAACCCATAGAATTGAAATCATCCCGAAGAACCATAGTCTATGGAATATTGCTAAAGCTATGTTCTCGATTGACCTCTTTTAGATCTTAGATACCCTTGTGTCAATATAAGGTAGACTATCTGATAGCATATCATATCTGAATCGTAGAACCAAAGATTTATCTAGAATATAGAATTTAGAGTTCCATAACTCATTAGTCGACCAAGGCCTTATTGGTAGAAAGATAATAGGTTGACTGTATAAACAATAACACCAGGTAAGGATTTGACTTTCTCAAAACTCGAACTATTGTGCCTCCTTTCCAAAAATCTTGCCTATTTATATTTTGACTATCTTGACCAATGCTGCTATTACAGCCTAGTTTTGCAAGCTTACTCTTTTATCGAGCTTGATTCGAGACATATGTTTATTGGGGACGCCCGCTAACATATTGTCTAATCAGAATCATTATATTACGGTCTGATCAACCATGATGCATTTGGTTCGCTCTTCATTTAATTACCCTATGTGAACTGAGATATAGAGATATCCAGGATCTCATCCGCGATTGCTTGACAATTCCTCATGAATTATATATTCGTCTTTGAATCACGTAATTGTATTCAGCGACATCTCTTGAACTCTTTATTGTTTTTGTCTTTCGCTGATTGGAAAGACAAAAACTCGTAATTGATAAATAGATACAGAGTATTCCCATGGCTATGATAGTTGTATATGCAAGTGTATCTACCATCGGCCAGCCCTGTGACAGGAACCTTGCCACCATATCCTAGCCTCTAAGGTGGGTAGACTGTAAGCCTCTAAAATTTTAGGATATACGAGAATTATCGATTGATTAGAATAAATTCTATTAGAATGATAGTTAGTGCCCCATGGACTCCCACTTTCCATTTAGATCATTTTGTGTCCCCGACCGTGCCATTAATATTCGGAGCACGAGACCAGCTGTCATCTTCCAACAAATTTTACATGCAAGATCTAGACGAGTCCACCTTCATCTAGGTATACCACGTCCCACTCAAACCCGTCCCCTTGTACTCTATTTTTATGGTACGACTTTCAGGTAAAAAGGACTAGCTATAACCCTTACCATAATACCAGTATACTTTTCGACTTCCACTAGAGCCTCAACTTCGACCAAATTCCTTCGACCCAATATATGGTAGTGATCTACTCGAAGCCCACTACGCACACGCCACTAGTGTGCCACTTGATAGAGGGCGCTTATGCTACTTAAACACAAAAGTCACCGAAGGCGCATTTTGGACTTTAGGAACTTAGCTAACCAACCTGACTAGTAACTAGCTCAACCTTGGATAGAAACCTATTCTAGGATACCCTAATCTAGTAGGAAGAGTTTTATCATTAGGATCTTGTCTAGTCCATATAGAATGAAACCCAATGTTCATCCAACCAACGACTGATGCCCAAATAGAGAACCCATTAAGGTCACGACCTGAATTTCAAAAATTTCGTTCTATTGTGAAACCTTGTTTAGAATTTCGGAAACAGAATTTCTGTATTGCATAGATTGTAAGCCCTCTAAGAGCGAAGGGTTCTTCGATGTAACAAGTGACTGGACTAGAGTAGCCCAATCTAGTGAATAAGACTATAGGTTCGTAAATACTCTTTCTACCTGTATTATTGTATATTCTCTACCACTCTTTAAACTTTATAATTGCTCTTGATTGTTCTTCCTTATCTTCATGTCCTCTCTATTGTAGGTAGACGAAGGTCGTACTTATTAGAATTTACCAATATTTCTTAGCTACTTGTGTAAATTACTGCATGCTAAGTTCGGGTTGCTTGATAGATACGAGAGGACTATAGATACCACATGTAGTAGATATCTGTTACTAGGATTGTTAGCAACCAATTAGAAGATTTTAAGATTTTATTTTGAGGAGTAGTGAGACCAAAGGTGGGTAGAAGTCCTCCGTAGTTACGAAATGGCTAGGAGGAGGATATAAATATTTCTTAAAAATTAAATTTAAGGAGATTGTGGTAATAGTGGACTTATTCTTTTATTTTGTTTGAATTTTAGGCATGTTTATGAGTTAGAATTTCGAGGACAAAATTATTTAAGGTGGGTAGGTTTGTAGCTCCCCTTACCAGAAATTTTGAAATATTCCATTTTACTTATTTTAATAAAATGGTGATTTTTAGATTTTATGAATAATTTATTATTATAGTTAATTGTTATATGTATATATATATATATATATATATATATATATATATATATATATATATATATAAAAGTACGGGTACATATATATAAATATATATATATATATTTTTTTTTATATAAATATATAAATATATATATATATATATATATATATATATATATATATATATATATATATATATATATATATATATATATATATATATATAAAATATATATATATATATATATATTATATATATATATATATATATATATATATATATATATATATATATATATATATGTATGCGTGTGTGTGTGTATATATATATATATATATATATATATATATATATATATATATATATATATATATATAGATATATGTGAATTGTGTATATGTAAATTCTAAATATATAGAATGTATGTGTGTATATATAAATATATATAGTATATGTGTACATATAGGAAAATATAGGGATATATATTTTGTGTAAATATTTGTATATGTGTATAAATAAATATATATATGTGCATGAGTATTTATATAATATATATATATATATATATATATATATATATATATATATATATATATATTTATATATATATATATATATATATATATATATATATATATATATAATATATATATATATATTTATATATATATATATATATATATATATATATATATATATATATATATATATATATATATATAAGAAAAAAAAAAAGCAAAAGCCTAACAACTCAAAGGCCCCATCAGCCGAGCAAAGGGCCACCCTAAGCAAACCAAAGCAGAGCTGAACCAGCTTATACCCGATATTAAGCCCCAAACCCACGACACAGCCGAACATATATATCGAGAGAGGGGGGGGCTCGAGAACCCCAAAACCCTAATCCCAGAGACACGTCGTCACCCTCCCCACGCATGGACGACCCTCCAGCGGCCGTGCGCCGCCATACCAGTGTCGGAAATGGCGAATTCGCGCGCGCACAGCAGGACAGGGGCGGTAACAGGACAGCCGTGCGCCCGACTTCGCGTACGAATATCTCTGCCATCGTGTTATGATTTCACGAACCACTTGAACAGGTATGAACACAACCTATACGTCTATCAATCCCTTCAACTAGTTTAATTTATTTTGCTTCGTGTACGACGAAATTTGAGTTCCAAAATCGAAAAAAACTCAAAATTTTGAGTATAGAGACTGTCCCAAAGTCCCCAGTTTGAGTCTCAATTTCTTGCAAACCAGTGATCAAATTTGAAATCCACCTGAAGGCGTTTATTAACAATATATAGGGCTAGAAAATTCCAGTAGGAAGTTTGTAGAAATTTGCTTTGTGCAGAGAAATAAACACATGTAAACTTCGTCAAAAACCTGTTTTTGAAAACGTAGAAAACCATCCACGCGACGTGCGTCCCGCCAAACCGGGTGACGTGGTCGCTAACCGTAGGCATCGAAAGCTGTGTAACGGCTTCGTGGTCGTGTGGGCTTTGGCGGATTTCAAATTGTTCGCGTGTGTGCGACGAATTTGATGCGTATCCGTCGAAATTCACCGTATCGTGCACTTTGCAAATTCTCTAATTACTTTGTGCACGCTCGTCAGATCGAGACAAAACTTGCACCATCAGGACCATATCATTTTTCTGGTCCTGTATGCCAAGTTTGGTCCAATTCTGAGACAGTTGAATCGTACGTCGTTTTGTGGGCCCTACGGTCCCACTCAACGGGTAATTTTGTGCACGGCCCGCCGGAATCCAACTCTGGACATACGGTTGGGTTAATATCGAAAAACTGGATCCGTAGACATATAGTTTAACGACTTTAGAGACCATTGACTCTGGCACGCTTTTCGGTGCAAAGCGGGTCCAACGGCGGACATCGTTTTTGCCCAAAATTATCGTTTTGCCCCTGTGTCCAAAATTGGACTTACGGACAGGCAATTCTAGCTAATTTGACTATTCTGAGAACGTTGGTACTGTTTATTTTAGCATCTGGAGACTTCTGCATGTGTTGACTGATTGTGGCTTATTGAGTGGTATATTATTATTGGTTTCACCAGCTAAGGACCTTAGGCAAGTACACTTTCTGATTGCTTTTCGATTCATAGTAGTCTTTTTATTTCATGTCTATACATATATCTTACTGCTTGTTGACACGCTCGTCACACGGAGTAGTCGGGAGGGGAAATATCTTAGTAGACATGTGGACTACCCAGAACTATCCCATGATGTCTATTCGTGAACAATAGCACCTGTACACGACACGTGCAGGTGCCGAATTTACCCCCTAGCCGTTCACATGTCGAAAAGGATATTTCACACCACCTAGATAGATGTCTTTTATTAGTTTTTCCTTGTTTACTTCTCTATCGTGCTATGTCATCAGTTATCTTCCAGTTTTTATCTCTCATATGTTATTTTCATGTCTTATTAATTCTATTGTGTTTTTGTATTGTCATCGGTTTGTGTACTTGTTCCATTCCTGACTGGAAATTAACATTTTTTAGGTTTAGCCGCGATCACTCTAAGCATTGGGAAGGCTTGGGTATGCTGATGTCAACCTAAAAATAGATAGCAGTTGTACCATTTTCATTTATTATAAAATCTTGTATTTTCTTTAATTTTAAATATTGTAAATGTTGTAATCAAACTTAGAAATGTGAATGAGCAGCAAATATTATATTTTATGATTTTGAGCATTTATTTCTTGTGGGCTTGACAGCGTTCTACCGCCAACTCTGTGGCGTAGGCTGGCTTGGACACGTCTCGTATCCGGAAAAGCGGGTGCGGATCGTGACACTTTTCTCTGATCCCTAAAGACAGAGGTCAAGTCACTAATGAAGCCCCCCATGCGCCTCAAAAGCCATGTGCCCAGACTGGTTCGTGACTTCTAAAGGTTACAAGCCAAAGTCTACTCATACGCCCATTCCTAGGCGCATCCTGTCAGATTACTCCCTACCAAATCCGAGATTTTGAGCTACGGATACGTGCCACGTGTCCTTTGACTCAGTTCAGCTGATGAATTGGTGCTAATCACCTAAGATCTCAGTAACTAAAAAATCCTCTCTACTACTACGTGTCAGCTCGGTCGCAGCCCACCAATGCAACAGGAAGGGTTCAACTCCATAATCAGAGCGCATCGCCCATGGGCCTCCATCAGCAATCACCATGTGGCATCCCCACAAACAGGCGCATCCTATATATGTGCGCATGAGCAGCCAACCTGCTACTTATAAATAGAAGGATCATTCCTTCTTACATACACACAGACTGTTAGAGATCAAGACGCACAGTCAACCAAAGCATCAGAGTTTATTCCCAGAGATCGGAAGAGACACTCAACGTCTTCTTTCCATCTACAAACTCTAGCACCCAGAGCAACTCAGACCTTCAGAGAACCGAGAACCATCGTCAGATCGTCAATGGAGTCAACGCATTACCACTCGCTCTATCGACACAGGGACCCAGATAAACAAAAGTATTCTCCTAGGACTACATCTAAGTCCTACATTGTAACACTGTTCTATTTGTAATTGAAATTGTAATAAAAATGATTTTAATGGCAAACACATATTACTATGGATTTTGTAACTGGGCTACCAAACTCCTCCGCTGGGAGAGATGCTATCTGGGTTATAGTTGACGGACTCATCAAGGTAGCTCATTTTCTTCCTTTCAGAATTGGCCAGTCAACGGATCAGCTAGCAGAGATATACCTTAGACAAATAGTCAGATTGCATGGAGTACCGGTCAATATTATATCGGACAGAGATTCAAGATATATATCGCTCTGTTGGCGGAGTCTTCAGGAGGGTTTGGAGACTAATCTCAAGTTCAGTTCAGCTTATCATCCGCAGACAGATGGTCAGTCAGAACGCACGATACAGACTCTTGAAGATATGTTACGATCTTGTACGCTTGACTCCGGTGGTTCGTAGGAAGATCACTTGCACCTAGTGGAGTTCTCCTATAATAACAGTTTTCAGGCCAGTATCCAGATGGCACCCTTCGAAGTACTGTACGGTAAGAAGTACAGATCTCCTTTAGCCTGGGATGATATAGGCGAGAGGCAGATGCTTGGTGCAGAGATGATTACGCAGACAATCGAGGTGGTCAGATAAGTCAGAGATCATCTTCGAGTTGCCCAAGATCGCCAGCGCCATTGGGCCGATTCTCATCGGCGATCCCTTGAGTTTTCAGTCGGCGACCACGTATTCCTTAGGATCTCGCCTACCCATGGCGTCATTCGTTTCACCGTAAGGGGAAAGCTTAGTCCTAGGTATATAGGGTCGTTCGATATTCTTGAGCGAGTAGGTGATATGTCCTATCGTCTTGCTCTTACATCGTCGTTACGTGAGGTACATGACGTGTTCCATATATCCCAATTACGACGGTACATTCCGGATATGAGCCATATCCTTGATCATTCGAAATTGGTTGTTGGTACCAACCTTTCGTATGAGGAAAGGCCCGTATCCATATTGGACCGAAGAAAGAAGGTACTCATGAACAAGACTATTAGTTTAGTCCATGTTGCTTGGGGTCACCACTCTTTAGGTGAGTCAACGTGGGAGCGTGAGGATGATATCCGATCGCGATATCCATACCTGTTTGACTCATAAGGTATAATGTCTCTCTTATGTCTTATGCTTTTACTTCCTTGCTTGCATGAATGCTTGCTTGATTGACTGCTAGTCATAGATTGCCCATGTTAGATTAGCTTGCCCTGATATCTCTAGCCTCTTGATTAAATTCCGAGGACGGAATTCTTTTAAGGTGGGTAGAGTTGTCACCTTCATTTTCGGTTATACGTATTTCCAGTATACGTGTACGGAATTCTGACCCGTACCATGACTTGTCATTTGCTAGCTAATCTTGGTTTAATCTTGTTTAGATTCATCATGGCATGTATTAGCTTGGTTTGGTTTATTTTGGTTTAACTTGGTTAGACCCTCCTTGGTTCATCATGATAAACCATCCTTTATAACTCACCAACCCTTTCTCTCTCTTCATTATTTCTTCTTCTTCTTTATTTACTCCTCTCCACCTACACCCAAGAGCCCTAGGCAAGTGCAACTTGCTTCATGATGGATCTCAAGTTTTATTGTTCCATTCTCTTTTTTACATGATTATAAGCCTCTTTAGAACTTGGAGTTTTTGATTTTTATGGATAGATTCTTCTAGATCTACATTGTAACTTTGGGGTTTCATCAGTTCATGGAATTTTCTTGGTTTTGATCTACCAAAACTTGTTATTTTCGAAAACTAATAGTTCCATGAGCAAGAGCACAGAATTTCGTATGAATTTGTTTTTTGATTCACCTCATTTCGAGTTAAAATAAAGTTTTTATGGCCAAAACAAGTTTTCTGAAATTTTCATGTCGGCTGAAGAATGTAGTGCTGGCGTATGTGTAAATTTTACGCAGGAAACCCTGTTCATGCATATTTTATGCAGGATTGTATCCTGAATGTAAGTTTTACACAGGGAACCTTGTTCATGCGTATTTTACGCAGGATTGTATCCTGAATGTAAATTTTACGCAGGGAACCCTGTTCATGCGTATTTTACGCAGGATTGTATCCTGAATGTAAATTTTATGCAAGGAACCCTGTTCATCCATATTTTATGCAGGATTGTATCCTGAATGTAATTTTTACGCTGGAACCCTTCTATTTTCCGTATTTTATGCAGAATTGAATTTTTGGCGTAAAAAGTGCACAGAATGACTGTTTTTGCCAAGTTTAGCTATTTTCTAGCCAGAATGTCGAAAAACTTACATAAAAGTTTTAGATCTTTGTCTTGCCTTTCTGAATATCTTTGGAGCACCTCATTTAGAGTTTGTATGTGGAAGTTATGCCTATTTTCTGAGATGTGTTGAACCTTGGATTTTGGAGAATACCATTGGATCTTGTGTTAATTTTCATGCGTTGAGCTATGACCTTATATGAACTAGACCTTGTGATAAACGACTCTCCAACTATATGCATAACATAGGTTTCTTGTTACCATTGATAATGATTCATAAGAAAGTTATGTTCAGTTTTACGCCAACGATGTTATGTTCCGATTTTACGTCGGGCCAACCCTGCGTATCACGCGGAGTGTTGTGAGATGTTTTTCGCATAAAATCTTTTACAAGAGTTCTTCTCCTATTGTCTTGAGGGAGCTCTTGTGTTCTAATTTTACGCCTGAACATTTCTGCATACTTTCTTGCATATTGAGAATTGTTGTGTTATGACAACTCCCATGCATGTTTCTCCTAGTTCTTGTATATATGCTTGTGATCTCACATGTGTCCTGTACTTGTACTTGGCCTAAATTGTGATGACCCCACTTGATAACTTGGTAATATGGAGCATGATGGCCTTGAGCATGGTATGACTTGATAACATGAACATGAGGTGATCATCCTCGATAGTGGACCGTCGTGGTGCACTCTTGACAAGTAATAAGTAAACATGACATGTACCAGCTTAATAGTGGCCCGGGGTGGCACACTCCTGACAAGTAATCTTGACAAGTAATATGTAACTCTCGTCTTGACACCGTGGGTGATTTCTCTTGATTGTCTCTATACAAGTTATATGTCCCGTCTTGCATCATGTCTAGGATATGAATCCTTGATTTCCTACGGTCAGGGATTCATACTGAATCGGACTAGGATAATGACTATATTGATCAAGTAGTTCATATAGGAAGATGTTTCTAGTTACAGGAGATCCCGTTATTCCGGCCACACCTGAGGGACTTGTAGCCGGCCGTCGAGTAGGACACATTTCCAGCCCACTGTCATGTGGGGCACTCCATGAACCAAGTTATAAGCACACTGTTAGGTGTTGCACTCCAAGTTACCTAATAATTCTTGATAACTCTTAAATAAATCTCGCCTGGATAACCTGGATAGCTGCAGGGCTTGTGACTGCTGGAATATCTCATTGCATCTTGCTAGTAACTAGGTTTGTGATAACCCTAGTTAGTTAAAGTATCAAGTCGTACTCTTTGCTTGGCCGTGAGTATTGGATGGAGTCCAATCCTGTCTAGTCTTGCCTAGCCCCAGTACATGCTATCTCAGGACATGCTTGCTTATGTTTTACTCTTGTCGATAATTGGTTGGAGACTAAGCTCTGTTCAGGTTAAGGGTTACAACCGGGTCCTTGGTTGGTTTACGGTTGTAACTTGGCTATCGAAATAGTCCCTTAGTTGTCCTATCGCTTATCACCTTGTTTTCTTTAACTCATGTCTTTATTATTGTTCTCATGTGCTAATATGCTGGTTTTAGTTCTTAAGTGAAGCCTCCTTTGTGGTACTTGCTCTTCTGGGGTCTGACCCAGCTGGTTTTGTATGGCCAGATTTCGGAGTAGCTCCCGAGGATCTCCCCGCCTTCCAGCCAGATGGTGAACACTAGAAGAAACCATGGCAACGAGTGGATTTATTTTGCTCCCTCGCTCAAATTGTACAATTATTCTTTTGTGGCGTTTAGCCGCCGAGCAAGTGTTAGCTCGTGTTGAAACCTATACTTTTGTCTGCCTACGGGCTGTAACATGATTGACAAATCCTAGGGTTGATCATGTATGATTGAAACTCTTGATAGTCCCCATATTTTGTACGACTAGCTTCATAATCATCTGTATATGTAATGTTTGGGATGTCTTACCTTTCATGCCTGATGATCTGATATCTTGCAACATGTATTACTTGCTTGAGATTGAGACACTAGGCTTGTTCTTGACCATAAGAGACCGATGGCTTGTAGATAAACCCTCATGCATCTAGACAGCCGTGACCGTATGTCGAGATGGATTACACTTCTATATACGCAGCTGGCTGTGTCTGTCTCCCTCTTTTCAGTATTCTGGTTCTGGGGCGTGACATCCATATAGTACCAATCCGTGATAATATCGTGACAGCATCAAATAAGGTAATCTAAAGCAGGAATATAATCCTAAGCAAGTTATGAAATGATCAGAGAATGTACTCGCCTGGTATATAAATATCTGTGAGAATATACTGCCCGAGATAAGGTATCTAACTCCTATTTAGAGCAACACAAGTCAAAACAAATACAGGAGATGATAAATGTAATCTACAATGCATCTGCATGCTGTCTAGGTCAAACTAGACTATAGTCAACACTTAGTCAACCCTAGTCAACCACACTAGTCAAACTAAGTCAACTAGGTCAAGTCCTAGCCCAACAAATCTCACTAAGCCTAACCAGTCTATCCTAGCAAGCACACATCAATCCCAAGGCTATACAAGCCAACACAAACCACACATCAAAGGCACATCACATTTAGCTATTAATCATGAATTCATATATATGTATAGGCCTACATATATATATACAACATTACACATACAATATGTAAATAGACAGAGAGAAAACTAGCATGTAAGGGCCTATGTGGTTGGTGTGTGTGTACATGGTTGTGGACATGAAAGGGTATCAAAATACTAACTTTTCTATACATGGCATGTGGGTTAAATCATCTACATTACAACATCTAATTGAACTTAACATACATGGCTAACAAAGTATACATCTATATATATTAGAAACAAGGTTGGTTTAAGTTTAGCTATATACATATAACATGCATGTATATAACTCTATATATGTTTATACACATATTAGCAAGCATATAGAGAAGGGTTTTCATAGCATGGTAGTGAACATAGAGTTTGGGTGTCTGTGTACAGGGGTAGGCTAATGAGGGGTGTGTCTCAAGAAACAGGGGGTTTAGTATGGTGTGTACCTGTGTATGTGTGTGTGTCAAATTTGTATAGGGCACATGTGAAGGTGGGGGGTTAGTACTACATGAACATGTGTGTGTATATGAATAGGTATCAATGTGTGATTGATAACCTGTGCTCTCAGTTTAGATACCTATGGATGAGTGTCAACAAATCAGTGGGAGAGTGTGTTCAAATCAGTGTGTGAGTGTGTGAGTAATACATAGGGATCAATGTGTTCAATTCTCAGATTAACAGTGGATAAATCTCAGGAAAAGAAAACAGTGCATAGATGTGTCCTGTGAGTTTGTGTGTGAACATGAATTTGTGCATCTCAGGTTTCAGTGCAGGGTGTATGCCTAAAACAGTGTATACACATGGTGTCATTCTCAGATTTCATGTATACCTCTCGGTTAACATTTGTATAGGGAAATCTCAGTTAACAATGTTTAACTCCAAATCAAATCCAACCTATTTCAACTCAGTTTGCATATTGATTTCAGGTTCATTCAAGGACCAATTTTTCAGTTTTGACAAGTTAGAACCCCAATGCCAAAATCGAAGGCCTATTCTCAGGTTTGTGCATAAAGTGCATGAGTGATAGGCTTGTGGGTTTCCAGTTTATGTGAACAGGTGTCTGTGTGTGGTAGCCTACGGTGGTGTGTGTGAGACATGTGAATCATTGTGTGCAAGGGTGTGTCTTGTGTGTTCTCAGTAATCCAACAGTGTGCAATGTGTGTGTATAATTCCTCAGAAAAATTTAGTATATGTACAGTGAATAATTTCTCAGAAAATCAGTGTACAAAATAGTGTTAGAAAATCTCAGGTTAATACATATATACCTACAATTTCAGTTTAAAAGTGCATATTCATTCTCAGCTTACATATAGGAAATGAATCCTCAGTTTTCAGGAATTACCCAATAGTTTATCATTACATACAATCTAACTCAGATTTCAGCCAAACCTAATCTCAGGTGTTGCAATTGAAATCTCAGTACAATATGAATCAAAATCCAATTTCCCAAATCTACACATCTATCAATGAATTTATAACATGTACAATATGTATTTAACAATCTAATTTCAGTTAAAAACACATAAAACCCTAAATTCGAATTTATTGTGTAAGCCCAACCTTTGAACACCCATTGAGTGAAACCTTACACAACTCAACCCTCATGCAAATCAGATTAACAACACATCATACAGTATGTAATCAACCAATTAAACTCATATTTAACATTTTAAAATCAATCAAATCTATTAAACCAGTTTTTGAAACACTGTGCCAAAATAGTATGAACAACCTTCAAATTCGAAATGAAAAACCCAAATAAATCAGTAGATAAAGTGTACAGACATGTGTATACATAATACATGTCATGGGGAGGGTGTTAGTGTCCAACAAAGTGGACAGGAACGTGTCCAAAATAGTATTTACGAAGTATCAGAAAAACAGGCAAGGTATTCCTCGTGCACGCGTGTCATGGCCTCGTGCATACGATACAAGACACACGAGGCCCTGTGCTCGTGTCCCAGTGTTCGCCCAACATAGGGCAACACATTCGTGTCCCTGACATGTCACCACGACGAGTCCACGAGGTACACGAAGCCCGTGTCAGAAGCCGATGTTCGCGTGGAACAGTGCAGTGTCGAAACAGTACACGTATCCGTGCTCTCTCGACACGGCACGAGAAGGTGTCAAACTAAAGGGGTGTCGTGTCAGACACTAGACCCACCTCTGTGTTAAAGGAAACGTGTCCAAGTGGTCTACATAGGAAGAATTTGGGCTCGGGTAGCAGGGCATGTGCACGGGGTCTGTGCGCGTACGTGCGTGTCCAATTCCGATACAAAAATGACACAATCTCCAACTCAGTCTTCGCAAACATTATTATACACATATAGTCCTAGGGCTTCATGCATTTGGTTCAACAAAAATCGAAAATAAATTTCTAAGTGACATTTTACCAAATACCTACACATACACTATAATACGTGTCCGATACGGAGACCAAACGAACACGAAATCCACCCAAATTCTAGGGACAGCTAGGGGACACCTAGATCTAGCCTAATATGCAAAGAAAATAGAATATTAGAACAATTTGAGGGGTTTTAGCAATAGGTGCAAATAGTAAGAAAAAGCTTCAAATGGGGGGTGTTCTTCTTTATAGCCAAGTGCTCCAAATTGATCCCAAACTGAAATAGCTCTCCACCATCAGTCCATAAACATCATTTAGAACCCAATTCAAAAGATTAGGATGAAAAAGGAGGATAAATGAATAAATTAGAAATTTTGAAGAAGGAAACAAACCTTGGTTTTTGCCAATGGAGAAATGATACAAAAGAGGCAAGAACAATAGAAAGAGAGATTTTATAGGGTTGGGAATCCCTAGGTGGCTGGTCATAAAGGATAAAATTAGGGTTAGGGTTACACTAGTGGGCTATGGGCCAAGTTTCATAAGTCATGGAACCAATTTGTAAGTCTCAAGCCTATGGACTAAATCACCAATCCTCCTATTTCAAACTTGATCCTAAGTGACCTAACTTAGGTTGACTTAAGTTATACTAGGGTCTCACCATGCTAATAAGTCACCATAGCTAGGGTCAATCATCTAGGTTAGTCTCTAAGTCGTAACTAGTAAAAGTCAAAATCAACAATCATCAATCCAATAAATAAATCAATAATTCTAATAAGTCAAAATGACCAAAATACCCCTAGGCTAAAAATGATAAACAAATATCCTAATCACATGGTTAGGCTCTAGGTCCGGCAGTCTCTAGGGTTTCACTAGCTACAAATCAAAATCACAAATCATGATTTTAAAATAGTTTTAAAATGATTAAAATCACCAAAAATCATATTATTATTTAAATATCATAATTAAATAATTAAAATCACAAAATTTCAAAATTACCCTCATTTAGAAAACTGGGTGTTACAAGTCTACCCACCTTAGAAAAATTTTGTCCTCGAAATTTAAGATGGTAGTATTCCTTCTAGGTCAACCTCCACAATCAAAGTCTCAAACTTAATCAAATCATACAATTTAAAAGGACGGCATATAAGATCATGGCATACGGTAGCAGTTGTAAGTCCCATCTAGGTATACTAGTCATAATAGACCAAAACAATCATAGGGTATCAAAACATACAAGTAGCCAGGGGTGTTAAACTGGAAAAGATACAGAAATAACAAATCATCAAGGCTTTAAGGCATAATCAAAATCAAAATTTAAAGCACAAATGTTGAGCATTGAAATCCAATCACAATATATATATATATATATATATATATATATATATATATATATATATATATATATATATATATATATATATATATATATATATATAGGTAGTGATTTAGTTATGTATCTATATACATTATAATATGTATGCATAAACTCTATATATATATATATCTATATAGATATATGAACATAACATAGAGAGAAAGGGTTAGGTTTACATGGCAGTTGTGAACATTAGTGTAGAGTGTCAAGTGTACATGGGTTATAACTTAAAATGAAGGGTTCAATCATTCAGTTTATTTCAACATTACATATTAAATCTGAAATTGAACTGAACATTTGAAAAAAATGTTAACATGTATTCAGTCTCAGGATTTTGGAGAAATTCGAACATCAAAACCAATCCAATGTTTACCACAACCACAACCTAACATGTAAGAGTATAAAACCTAACATTATATCCCTACATACAACAATGTATACAGCTTAAAATATTACATTTAAAAACTGCAAATTGAAATAATTACTTAGAATCTAGTGTTAAAGGGTTAATATGCACACAGTTTCAGATTTGACAAGTTCAAACACAAAACCCAACCAATTTCTTTAAGAATTGAAACCCTGTATGTAACATACATATGCAGTGATGTAACAACAACTAATAACATGAAATTTACATTTAAATTACGAATTTAAACTGAAAAAGCAGAGAACTAGTCTCTGATACTGTACTGTATCAGAAATATTGGGGTTTTGAGAATTTAAACATCAAAACATATTAATATGCATTTATATAGGTTGGTAATCAAAGTGTAGCATGCATACGTGTCAGGCAAAGTATCTGTGTCCACTATATATATATATATATATATATATATATATATATATATATATATATTCATGTCCCAATATAAAAATCAAATTCTATATCAAGACCAACATTTTGATTCCTACCAAGATTGCCATATGATAACAAGTTATATCCTTTCGAGCCAGATGATTTACGTCACTTCCCCGACCTTTCCAAGGTAAAGAGATATAGAGATTCAAAGGTTCAAAGTATAACTGACAGAATTGGATAAAAGATAGGTAATTGATGTAATCAGGACAGTTTTATTTTATTTTATTTTATTTTTAAAAGGTAATACAAGAAATAATGGCAAGAATGAAATAATGATAAAATCTGTTCTGCTTATCTGTTTAAAAGAAGGAACCATTTTGAAACCAGAGCTATAATATCAAATCCAAGATAAGGTCTGGCAAAAATTATTGATTAATTGTATTATGAAGAAATTTATAGCAAGAAGTTATACAAGGTTTATAATAACAGCTAAAGCTACTCCTACTCCTACTCCTAAGTTATTTGATGATGGAATACAATTTATAACAACAGAAGGGTACGATAGAGATGATATGTTTAAAAACCTTCTCAAGATATAATCTGATAATCATATGCGTCTGTCCAAAATCATGTTACTCAGAGTCCTCGCCATGCCAGTAAGCAAGAATGCGATAAACGATAGATTCCATAACTGGGGTATGCACCTCTATAATCATCTCGCTATGCCGACTAGTATAGCTGCGAGAAATTCTAAATCTCATAACCAAGATACGTACATCCGAAGTCAGGTCTCTATATTTCTGCCACGCCATCTAATATGGCTGCGATAAACTACAAGTTCCATAATCAAGTAGACGTTTTACCATCCCTGTATTCCCGTCAACATATGTTATCAGAAAATATTATAACTCAAGCCATAAAATTCATCTCGATAGGAAAATCAAAATCAACAACGATCCATCAAAATCAAATTCAATAATCAAGGAGTGAGAGCGAACAAAACAAGGGAAAGGATTTCAAATTGATGTTTAAATAAGATTTTCAAGGGTCGTCCCAGGAATCTCTCGAGGAGTCCTAACTGTGATTGAGTACCTTCAAAAATATATCCTAATCCTACTGCAGGCTGTAGTGATACTCTAGTTCGAATACCACTACATAAACTCGACCTGCATGGGCCACCACTAAAAATGTGTCACGACCCGCACCCACTGTGAGGATACGAGTACGTAACAGCGTCCAGCCTATGCCGCAGTGTCGGCGGTAGAACGCTGTTCTAGGTCATGAACTATAACTAACACAATATAAAATACTCTCTAACTGGAGGCAAAGTCACAGAAGGTACAACTCAATCACAATCTAGAGGTAGAATATAGCACGATGGAATAGAGAAAGAAATCCTCAACTGAGGTACAACAAATTGAAATAAATATAAGTCTCAATATCTCCATAATAATACAACTCTGAATCAAGACAACAGCTATCATGAAAAGAAGAACAGTCTAGACTATCTAAACTATGCATGGGTATCATCATCAGCAGCTGCCTGAACCTCTCCAGGGGTCCAGCTCGCGGGTGTCATCTAGGCAAGCTCCATAGTATGGGGTACAAGGTTCCTCATCATCCTCTGTAAAATGTTCAACAGGTCCAGTCAGGACGGGAGCGAGCACAGTACATCTCACGCAGATCATAACAGGTTAGAAAATATAAACATGCAAGAGAGTACGATACATAAAACTAAAAGAATATACTTGATATGAAAGAGAGAACTGTAATGGAAATATCTACTATGAGTAGAGAACTATCAGTGACTAGTGATTTAGAGTACAAAGTCGACATGTGAACGACTGGATTTGTATATGAATATACTAAAGAGGCGCACATGGTTATACTACTTTAGAATTGTTCACATGACTATTTATACTCCCCCATACCCCAATCAATACACAAGGATCCAGACAAGTTATGTTACGTACATAATTTTCACATGAAAGCCCATAGATGGATGTACATAAAGTATACATGAGGGCTCAGAACTGAGTGCACATGAATTCTACATGAAGACCCATGAAGGGTACACATGAAGTATAGGTTATATATGAAATACACGAGAAACATAACCGAACATGAGAGCACATGAGAGTACACGAGCGAGCATGAACGAGCATGAAGCATATGAGAAACATAAATAACATGAGAGCGAGGAATACATGATGTACATGAAACATACGACATGATGTATCTGATGCTCCCGAGGGGGATAACATCTCAATGTAGGGATCCATATAGTACCAATCCGTGATAATATCGTGACAGCATCAAATAAGGTAATCTAGAGCAAGAATATAATCCTAAGCAAGTTATGAAATGATCAGAGAATGTACTCGCCTGGTATCTGAATATTTGTGTGAATATACTGCCCGAGATGAGGTATCTGACTCCTATTTAGAGCAAGACAAGTCAAGACATATACAGGGGATGATAAATGTAATCTACAATGCATCTGCATGCTTTCTAGGTCAAACTAGACTATAGTCAACACTTGGTCAACCCTAGTCAACCACACTAGTCAAACTAAGTCAACTAGGTCAAGTCCTAGCCCAACAAGTCTCACTAAGCCTAACCAGTCTATCCTAGCAAGCACATATCAATCCCAAGGCTATACAAGCCAACACAAACCACACATCAAAGGCACATCACGTTTAGCTATTAATCATGAATTTATATATATATGTATAGGTCAACATATATATACAACATTACACATACAATATGTAAATAGAGAGAGAGAAAACTAGCATGTAAGGGCCTATGTGGTTGGTGTGTGTGTACATGGTTGTGGACATGAAAGGGAATCAAAATACTAACTATTCTATACATGGCATGTGGGTTAAACCATCTACATTACAACATCTAATTGTACTTAACATGCATGGCTATCAAAGTATACATCTATATATATTAGAAACAAGGTTGGTTAAGTTTAGCTATATACATATAACAAGCATGTATATAACTCTATATATGTTTATACACATACTAGCAAGCATATAGAGGAGGGTTTTCATAGCATGGTAGTGAACATAGAGTGTGGGTGTTTGTGTACAGGGGTAGGCTAATGAGGGGTGTGTCTCAAGAAATAGGGGGTTTAGTGTGGTGTGTACCTGTGTATGTGTGTGTCAAATTTGTGTAGGGCACATGTCAAGGTGGGGGGTTAGTAGTACATGAACAAGTGTGTATATGAATAGGTATCAATGTGTGATTGATAACCTGTGCTCTCAGTTTAGATACCTATTTGTGAGTGTCAACAAATCAGTGGGAGAGTGTGTTCAAATCAGTGTGTGAGTGTGTGAGTAAAACATTGGGATCAATATGTTCAATTCTCAGATTAACAGTGGGTAAATCTCATAAAAAAAAACAGTGCATAGATGTGTCCTGTGAGTTTGTGTGTGAACATGAATTTGTGCATCTCAGGTTTCAGTGCAGGGTGTATGCCTAAAACAGTGTATATACATAGTGCCATTCTCAGGTTTCATGTATACCTCTCGGTTAACATTTGCATAGGGAAATCTCAGTTAACAATGTTTAACTCCAAATCAAATCCAACCTATTTCAACTCAGTTTGCATATTCATTTCAGGTTCATTCAAGGACCAATTTCTCAGTTTTGACAGGTTAGAACCCCAATGCCAAAATCGAAGGCCTATTCTCAGGTTTGTGCATAAAGTGCATGAGTGATAGGCTT
Organism: Iris pallida; assembly: GCA_029216955.1. NCBI lineage: Eukaryota > Viridiplantae > Streptophyta > Magnoliopsida > Asparagales > Iridaceae > Iris > Iris pallida. The sequence continues at coordinate 18,131,136 of JANAVB010040419.1, read as the reverse complement.
GTGGATTTCCAGTTTGTGTGTACAGGTGTGTGTGTGTGTGGTAGCCTATAGTGGTGTGTGTGAGACATGTGAATTATTGTGTACAAGGGTGTGTCCTGTGTGTTTTCAGTAATCCAACAGTGCGCAATGTGTGTGTGTATAATTCCTCAGAAAAATTCAGTGTATGCATAGTGAATAATTTCTCAGAAAATCAGTGTACAAAACAGTGTTGGAAAATCTCAGGTTAATACATATATACCTATAATTTCAGTTTAAAAGTGCATATTCATTCTCAGCTTACATATAGGAAATGAATCCTCGATTTTCAGGAATTATCCAACAGTTTATCATTACATACAATATAACTCAGATTTCAGCCAAACCTAATCTCAGGTGTTGCAATTAAAATCTCAGTACAATGTGAATCAAAATCTAATTTTCCAAATCTACACATCTATCAATGAATTTATAACATGTACAATATGTATTTAACAATCTAATTTTGGTTAAAAACACATAAAACCCCAAATTCGAATTTACTGTGTAAGCCCGACCTTTCAACACCCATTGAGTGAAACCCTACACAACTCAACCCTCATGCAAATCAGATTAACAACACATCATACAGTATGTAATCAACCAATTAAACTCTTATTTAACATTTTAAAATCAATCAAACCTATTAAACCAGTTTTTGAAACACTGTGCCAAAATAGTATGAACAACCTTCAAATTCGAAATGAAAAACCCAAATAAATCAGTAGATAAAGTGTGCCAACAAGTGTACACATAATATGTGTCATGGAGAAGGTGTTCGTGTCCAACAAAGTGGACACGAACGTGTCCAAAATAGTATTTACGAAGTATCAGAAAAAAGACAAGGTATTCCTCGTGCACGCGTGTCGTGGCTTCGTGCATACGACACAAGACACACGAGGCCCTGTGCTCGTGTCCCAGTGTTTGCCCAACATAGGCAACACATTCGTGTCCCTGACACGTTACCACGACGTATCCACGAGGGACACGAAGCCTGTGTCAGAAGCCGTTGTTCGTACGGAATAGTGTAGTGTCAAAACAGTGCATGTATCCGTACTCTCTCAACACGGCACGAGAAGGTGTCAAACTAGAGGGATGTCGTGTCAGACACTAGACCCACCTCTGTGTCAAAGGAAATGTGTCCAAGTGGTCTACACAGGGAGAATTTGGGCTCGGGTAGCAGGGCATGTGCACGGGGTCTGTGCGCGTGCATGCGTGTCCAATTTCGACATGAAAACGACACAATCTCCAACTCAGTCTTCACAAACATTATTATACACATATAGATCTAGGGATTCATGCAATTGGTACAACAAAAATCAAAAATAAATTCCTAAGTGATATTTTAACAAACACCTACACATACACTATGATACGTGTCAGATACGGACACCAAACGAACCCAAAATCCACCCAAATTTTAGGGACAGCTAGGGGACACCTAGATCTAGCCTAATATGCAAAGAAAATATAATATTAGAACAATTTGAGGGGTTTTACCTATAGGTGCAAATAGCAATAAAAAGCTTTAAATATGGGGTGTTCTTCTTGACAGCCAAGTGCTCCAAATTGATCCCAAACTGAAATAGCTCTCCACCAACAGTTCATAAACATCATTTAGAACCCAATGCAAAAGACTAGGATGAAAAAAGAAGATAAATGAATAAATTAGGAATTTTGAAGAAGGGAACTAACCTTAGTTTTTGCCAATGGAGAAATGATACAAAAGAGGCAAGAACAATAGGAAGAGAAATTTTATAGGGTTTGGAATCCCTAGGTGGCTGGTCATAAAGGATAAAATTATGGTTAGGGTTATACTAGTGGGCTATGGGCCAAGTTTCATAAGTCATGGAACCAATTTCTAAGTCTCAAGCCTATGGACCAAATCACCAATCCTCCTATTTCAAACTTGATCCTAAGTGACCTAACTTGGGTTGACTTAAGTTAGACTAGGGTCTCACCATGCTAATCAAGTCACCATAGCTAGGGTCAATAATCTAGGTTAGTCTCTAAGTCGCAACTAGTAAAAGTCAAAATCAACAATCATCAATCCAATAAATAAATCAATAATTCTAATAAGTCAAAATGACCAAATTACCCCTAGGCTAAAAATGATAAACAAATATCCTAATCACATTGTTAGGCTCTAGGTCCGGCAGTCTCTAGGGTTTCACTAGCTGCACATAAAAATAACAAGTCATGATTTTTAAATAGTTTTAAAATGATTAAAAATTATATTATTATTTAAATATCATAATTAAATAATTAAAATCACAAAATTTTAAAATTACCTTCATTTAGAAAACTGGGTGTTACAATTACCATCCATTAATGGTCAAATCTATCCTTTAGATATGTCCACAAATTCAATGGATCATCCTCACATAGATATTGTCTTTAGATCATCATGGATATGATGTCATAGAAAAATTAAAGCCTTGGCCTTGGCTTCAAAATATTATTTATTTTTCTTCTTAATAGTACCATCAAGCTTGTTGGATTGCAATTACAACTTTGCATCCAATTGCCATGATAAATAATTGTCTCTGCTCACATCAAGAGATTTGAATTCAAGCTTGCAAGACTCGACCTCTATATGGCAGAAAATAATAATATTAGATGTAAATTAATTAAATAATAAAATTGATAAGCCCTTTCAAGAATACAAAACTTCACATATGCCACAATGTGATAAAATGTTATCAAAGAATATATCTTATGTGTATCACATATACAATAATGTAATAAACGCTATCAAAGAATATTATGTCTCATGTGTATCACATAAACAACATTGTGATAAAACGCTATCAAAGAATATTATGTCTTATGTGTATCACATATACAACAATGTGATCATTATATAATAATATATTTTTGGTACTTTTTTTTATATAATTTGATTCACATATACAACAATGTGAAATAGTACCTTGTAGAATTCAAATAAATAAAAATAACAAATTTACACAAACTAATTTAATGAAATTAACTAATTCCAAATAAGTGAAGAAAATTCAAGATATTATAGATTAATTTCATACTTGAATAAAGTTAATAAGAAAATGATATAGAAATGGCATTTATACATCTTAAATAGATTATCATAAATTTTCTATTTTGAATGAAATTGTGAACATGATCAAGACAAATTTAGATTTAAAACTAAAAGAGAAAGTAGATCTAGAAAACTTACGTTCTAATTGATGCATAAACACATAAATCAAGCATGTATTTAATTTTACTAAAACTTGCATGTATCTAAGTATACAAGATTAGACTTACATCTTCAATATAAGTAATTTCTACCTTTTTTCTTAAGGGAACTCTTTCTCCCTTATATAAAATATTTCTCCATTCTTCTATTTCCTAGAGCATCGTGCTGATAATGTAGTATAAAGTAAAAAGATGGAGATAGAAAAATGGATGAGATTGTTTCATCATTCGCTTATCCCAATCAACTTGAGAAGAGCCCCTTATATAGGCTTACAATGTTGGTTAACATCATGAAGACAATTAAGAGAAGAAATGTCAAAAGACATAGGTTATGGAAAATCAAAAGTAATAGGTTATGGATAACTAAAAGGCCTAGGTTATGTAGACCAAATAATAATATAAATTATCCATATCTACAACATATATATATATATATATATATATATATTTATATATATATATATATATATATATATATATATATATATGTGTGTGTGTGTGTGTGTGTGTGTGTGTTGTACTTGTTATGGACCATTGTGTATCATAGATAGCGTACTACCGCGGATGCTGTAGCATAGGCTGGACTCGGGCACGTACTCATATCCTAAAATTTGGAGTAGGTTCTAACACTAGCATTTTAGGAATCCATGGTGGAGAGCGGCCTATTAGTGCTCTATGATAATGACTAACTTAGTACGTTAAAGTTCCACTCTTTCGACTCAACCATCCCTATAACGCTAGGCTTAATTTATCATCTAGCTCATCTGTGTGAGCTCCGTAATACTATGCTTGAGCACCTCAAAACCTATCGTGAAAGCCGACTAGTCCAGCTAGGGATGGGTCTAGGGCTCCATTGTGAAATTCTCCCAAGCAAGTTGTCTCAAAGAGATGAAATATGCTAGTAAATAGCATCTTGGAATCGTACTGAGTGCTGCAAACACTATGTGACCCTCGAATGCCCACTAATAGAGGAGGAGACCTTGAGGTCTGTATCACAAAATAAGCATATATGATCATATACCGCAATATGTACTCCTTCGAATACCACAAGTGGTGGTCAACCATATCTTATTGTCTGTTAGAGATAAAGAGAGAGGCCTTTGAGAAAGTATTAGTCTCTCCCTTGCCAGGTACGAAAGCCTGTTGCGTGTGCTGCTCATAGAATTTGATATACTCATCCTATATTATATCATCATTCGATAAGTTTACTATGGGTATCTACTCATCGTGTGTCTAATATATTTGTGAATCTACTTAAATATTTTCTAAGGAATATTGAAATAAAAAATAGAAGTACTTTAATTGTGCAATACTTAAGTAGCTCTAGGACTCCATGTCGACGATAAGCTTTGGGTCTTTACTGTGTATGACTAGGAAGGCGATCATCATAGTAGCATCTTGTCCCTTTTGCACCTGAAATTAAAAATATTAATTATTATCTAATGCAAACACATATATCCTAAATTGATGCATTCGTAAACTTTGAATATTATATGACACCCTAAAACTAAATAACCCTCTATTCTAACAAAACAATATGACTTTTTTTCTTTTTCTTTCTTTTTTGAAAGAAACAAAACAATATGAACTTGATCCTAAAATTACACACAATTCGCATCCATGAAAGTTGCGTCAATTTAAAAAAAAATAGTTCAACCGAACCCAAATACAAACATTTCAAATTAATTAAGATCCATTCCAAAAAGAGAATTATTATATGTTAGTAATTAGTAAGAGTAAACACCATTAAAATAACACTTATGGGGCTCTATACAAAATCTCGGACCATCTTTCTTTGCCGTTGATAGAAGTTGAATCAACGATAAAAAGAAAAGGGAAAAAAATAAAAAAGAAAGGAAAACACTAATCCATGTCCAAACACATCTCCATCTCAAACCTCCATACGTAATTCAGCCCCACCAGCAGCTCAGCCACCGCGGCCTCCACCTTCTTCCTATTGGCGAAGTACAACATCTATAGCAGCAACACGTTCGTCCTCGGCACCACCGCCGCGCTCTTCCGCTCGAAGCTCCTCTCCTCCTGCCACCGTATGGTGCTCTGCGCCACCGGCAGCAGCCACTCCACTATCCTGCCCATCGCGGCCTTTCACTCAGTCGTCATCCGCACGTCCCTCGCCACTCCACACCCCACTCCCTTCAGCATGGCCCTCAGCTGCCCCCTTAGGCTCGCCGGCAGCATCCCGTGTCATGGCCTCGTGTATACGACACAAGACTCACAAGGCTCTGTGCTTGTGTCCCAGTGTTCGCCCAACATAGGGCAACACATTCGTGTCCCTGACACATCACCACGACGTGTCCACGGGGGACACGAAGCCCGTCTCAGAAGCCGATGTTCGCACGGAATAGTACAGTGTCGAAACAGTGCACGTGTCCGTGCTCTCTCGACACGATACGAGAAGGTGTCAAACTAGAGGGGTGTCGTGTCAGACACTAGACCCACCTCTGTGTCAAAGGAAACGTGTCCAAGTGGTCTACACAGGAAGAATTTGGGCTCGGGTAGTAGGGCATGTGCACGGGGTCTGTGCGCATACGTGCGTGTACAATTCTGATACAAAAACGACACAATCTCCAACTCAGTCTTTACAAACATTATTATACAAATATAGATCTAGGGATTCATGTAATTGGTTCAACAAAAATCGAAAATAAATTCCTAAGTGACATTTTAACAAACACCTACACATACACTATGATACGTGTCCGATACGGATACCAAACGAACACGAAATCCACCCAAATTCTAGGGACAGCTAGGGGACACCTAGATCTAGCCTAATATGCAAACAAAACAGAATATTAGAACAATTTGAGGGGTTTTACCTATAGGTGCAAATAGCAAAAAAAAAGCTTCAAATGGGGGGTGTTCTTCTTGATAGCCAAGTACTCCAAATTGATCCCAAACTGAAATAGCTCTCCACCAACAGTCCATAAACATCATTTAGAACCCAATGTAAAAGATTAGGATGAAAAAGAAGGATAAATGAATAAATTAAAAATTTTGAAGAAGGGAACAAACCTTGGTTTTTGCCAATGGAGAAATGATACAAAAGAGGCAAGAATAATAGAAAGAGAGATTTTATAGGGTTAGAAATCCCTAGGTGGCTGGTCATAAAGGATAAAATTAGGGTTAGGTTTACACTAGTGGGCTATGGGCCAAGTTTCATAAGTCATGGAACCAATTTCTAAGTCTTAAGCCTATGGACCAAATCACCAATCCTCCTATTTCAAACTTGATCCTAAGTGACTTAACTTGGGCTGACTTAAGTTAGACTAGGGTCTCACCATGCTAATAAGTCACCATAGCTAGGGTCAATCATCTAGGTTAGTCTCTAAGTCGTAACTAGTAAAAGTCAAAATCAACAATCATCAATCCAATAAATAAATCAATAATTCTATTAAGTCAAAATGACCAAATTATTCCTAGGCTAAAAATGATAAACAAATATCCTAATCACATGGTTAGGCTCTAGGTCCGACAGTCTCTAGGGTTTCACTAGCTACAAATCAAAATCACAAGTCATAATTTTTAAATAGTTTTAAAATAATTAAAAATTACCAAAAATCATATTATTATTTAAATATCATAATTAAATAATTATAATCACAAAATTTTAAAATTACCCTTATTTAGAAAACTGGGTGTTACAAGTCTACCCACCTTAGAAAAATTTTGTCCTTAAAATTTAAGATGGTAGTACTCCTTCTAGGTCAACCCCCACAATCAAAGTCTCAAAACTTAATCAAATCATACAATTTAAAAGGACGGCATATAGGATCATGGCATACGGTAGCAGTTGTAAGTCCCATCTAGGTATACTAGTCATAATAGACCAAAACAATCGTAGGGTATCAAAACATACAAGCAGCCAGGGGTGTTAAACTGGAAAAGATACAGAAATAATAAATCATCAAGGCTTTAAGGCATAATCAAAATCAAAATTTAAAGCACAAATGTCGAGCATTGAAATCCAATCACAATATATATATATAGGTAGTGATTTAGTTATGTATCTATATACATTATAACATGTATGCATAAACTCTATATATATCTATATAGATATATGAACATAACATAGAGAGGAAGGGTTAGGTTTACGTGGCAGTTGTGAACATTAGTGTAGAGTGTCAAGTGTACATGGGTTATAACTTGAAATGAAGGGTTCAATTATTCAGTTCAGTTCAACATTACATATTAAATCTGAAATTGAACTGAACATTTGAAAAAACGTTAACATGTATTCAGTTTCAAGATTTTGGAGAAATTCGAACATCAAAACCAACCCAATGTTCACCACAATCACAACCTAACATGTAAGAGTATGAAACCTAACATTATATTCCGACATACAATAATGTATACAGCTCAAAACATTATATTTAAAAACTGCAAATTGAACTAATCACTTAGAATCCAGTGTTAAAGGGTTAATATGCACACAGTTTCAAATTTGACAAGTTCAAACACAAAACTCAACCAATTTCTTTAAGAATTGAAACCATGTATATAACATACATGTGCAGTGATGTAAACCACAACTAATAACATGAAATTTACATTTAAATTACGAATTTAAACTGGAAAAGCAGAGAACTAGTCTCTGATACTGTACTATATCAGAAATATTGGGGTTTTGAGAATTTAAACATCAAAACATATTAATATGCATTTAGATATGTTGGTAATCAAAGTGTAGCATGCATACGTGTCAGGCAAAGTGTCTGTGTCCACAATATATATATATATATATATATATATATATATATATATATATTTTATATATATATATATATATATATATATATATATATATATATATATATATATATTCATGTCCCAATATAAAAATCAAATTCTATATCAAGACCAACATTTAGATTTCTACCAAGATTGTCATATGATAACAAGTTACATCCTTTCGAGCCAGATAATTTACGTCACTTCCCCGACCTTTCCAAGGTAAAGAGATATAGAGATTCAAAGGTTCAAAGTTTAACTGACAGAATTGGATAAAAGATAGGTGATTGATGTAATCAGGACAGTTTTATTTTATTTTATTTTATTTTTAAAAGATAATACAAAAAATAATGGCAAGAAGGAAATAATGATAAAATTTGTTCTGCTTATCTGTTTAAAAGAAGGAACCATTTTGAAACCAGAGCTATAATATCAAATCCAAGATAAGGTCTAGCAAAAATTATTAATTCATTGTATTATGAAGAAATTTATAGCAAGAAGTTACACAAGGTTTATAATAACAGCTAAAGCTACTCCTACTCCTACTCCTAAGTTATTTGATGATGGAATACAATTTATAACAACAGAAGGGTACGATAGAGATGATATGTTTAAAAACCTTCTCAAGATACAATATGATAATCATATGCGTCTGTCCAAAATCATGTTACTCAGAGTCCTCGCCATGCCAGTAAGCAAGGCTATGATAAACGATAGATTCCATAACAGGGGTATGCAGCACTATAATTATGTCGTCTGAAATTCTCGCTATGTCGACTAGTATAGCTGCAAGAAATTCCAAATCTCATAACCAAGATACGTACATCCGAAGTCAGGTCTCTATGTTTCCGCCACGCCATCTAATATGGCTGCGATAAACTACAGGTTCCATAATCAAGTGACGTTTTACCATCCCTGTATTTTCGTCAATATATGTTATTAGAAAATATCGTAACTCAGGCCCTAAAATTCATCTTGATAGGAAAATGAAAATCAACAATGATCCATCAAAATCAAATTCAATAATCAAGGAGTGAGAGCGAACAAAACAAGAAAAAGGATTTCAAATTGAAGTTTAAATAAGATTTTCAAGGGTCGTCCCAGGAATCTCTCGAGGAGTCCTAACTGTGATTGAGTACCTTCAAAAATATATCCTATTCCTATTGCAGGCTGTAGTGATACTCTAGTTCGAATACCACTATATAAACTCGACCTGCATGGGCCACCACTAAAAATGTGTCACGACCCACACCCACTGTGAGGGTACGAGTACGTAACAGCGTCCAGTCTACGCCGCAGTGTCGGCGGTAGAACGCTATTCTAGGTCATGAACTATAACTAACACAATATAAAATACTCTCCAACTGGAGGCCAAGTCACAGAAGGTACAACTCAATCACAATCTAGAGGTAGAATATAGCACGATAGAATAGATAAAGAAATCCTCAACTGAGGTACAACAAAGTGAAATAAACATAAGTTTCAATATCTCCATAATAATACAACTCTGAATCAAGACAACAACTATCATGAAAAGAAGAACAGTCTAGACTATCTAAAATATGCATGGGTATCATCCTCAGCAGCTGCCTGAACCTCTCCAGGGGTCCAGGTCGCAGGTGTCATCTAGGCAAGCTCCATAGTAAGGGGTGCAGGGTTCCTCATCATCCTTTGTAAAATGTTCAACAGGTCCAGTCAGGACGGGAGTGAGCATAATACATCTCATACAGATCATAACAGGTTAGAAAATATAAACATGTAAGAGAGTACGATACATAAAACTGAAAGAATATACATAATATGAAAGATAGAACTGTAAGGAAAATATCTACTATAAGTAGAGAACTATCAGTGACTAGTGATTTAGAGTATAAAGTCGACATGTGAACAACTGGATTTGCACATGAATATACTAAAGAGGCGCACATGGTTATACTACTTTAGAATCGTTCACATGACTATTTATACTCCCCTATACCCCAATCAATACACAAGGATCCAGACATGTTACGTACATGATTTTCATATGAAAGCCCATAGATGGGTGTACATGAAGTATACATGAGGGCTCAGAACTGAGTGCACATGAATTCTACATGAAGGGTGCACATGAAGTATAGGTTATACATGAAATACACGAGAAACATGACCGAACATGAGAGCACATGAGAGTACACGAGCGAGCATGAACGAGCATGAAGCACATGAGAAACATGAATAACATGAGAGCGAGGAATACATGATGTACATGAAACACACGACATGATGTATCTGATGTTCCCGAGGGGGATAACATCTCAATATAGGGATCCATATAGTACTAATCCATGATAATATCGTGACAGCATCAAATAAGGTAATCTAGAGCAGGAATATAATCTAAAGCAAGTTATGAAATGATCAGAGAATGTACTCGCCTGATATCTGAATATCTGTGAGAATATACTGCCCGAGATGAGATATCTGACTCCTATTTAGAGCAACACAAGTCAAGACATATACAGGGGATGATAAATGTAATCTACAATGCATCTGCATGTTGTCTAGGTCAAACTAGACTATAGTCAACACTTGGCCAACCCTAGTCAACCACACTAGTCAAACTAAGTCAACTAGGTCAAGTCCTAGCCCAACAAGTCTCACTAAGCTTAACCAGTCTATCCTAGCAAGCACATATCAATCCCAAGGCTATACAAGCCAACACAAACCACACATCAAAGGCACATCACATTTTGCTATTAATCATGAATTCATATATATATGTATAGGTCTACATATATATATACAATATTACACATACAATATATAAATAGTGAGAGAGAGAAAACTAGCATATAAGGGCCTATGTGGTTGGTGTGTGTGTACATGGTTGTAGACAAGAAAGGGAATCAAAATACTAACTATTCTATACATGGCATGTGGGTTAAACCATCTACATTACAGCATCTAATTGTACTTAACATGCATGGCTAACAAAGTATACATCTATATATATTAGAAACAAGGTTGGCTAAGTTTAGCTATATACATATAACATGCATGTATATAACTCTATATATGTTTATACACATACTAGCAAGCATATAGAGAAGGGTTTTCATAGCATGGTAGTGAACATAGAGTGTGGGTGTTTGTGTACAGGGGTAGGGGTGTGTCTCAAGAAACAGGGGGTTTAGTGTGGTGTGTACCTGCGTATGTGTGTGTCAAATTTGTATAGGGCACATGTGAAGGTGGGGGGTTAGTAGTACATGAACATGTGTGTGTATATGAATAGGTATCAATGTGTGATTGATAACCTGTGCTCTCAGTTTAGATACCTATGTGTGAGTATCAACAAATCAGTGGGAGAGTGTATTCAAATCAGTGTGTGAGTGTGTGAGTAATACATAGGGATCAATGTGTTCAATTCTCAGATTAACAGTGGGTAAATCTCAGGAAAAGAAAACAGTGCATAGATGTGTCTTGTGAGTTTGTGTGTGAACATGAATATGTGGTTGGTGTGTGTGTACATGGTTGTAGACAAGAAGGGAATCAAAATACTAACTATTCTATACATGGCATGTGGGTTAAACCATCTACATTACAACATCTAATTGTACTTAACATGCATGGCTAACAAAGTATACATCTATATATATTAGAAACAAGGTTGGCTAAGTTTAGCTATATACATATAACATGCATGTATATAACTCTATATATGTTTATACACATACTAGCAAGCATATAGAGAAGGGTTTTCATAGCATGGTAGTGAATATAGAGTGTGGGTGTTTGTGTACAGGGGTAGGGGTGTGTCTCAAGAAACAGGGGGTTTAGTGTGGTGTGTACCTGCGTATGTGTGTGTCAAATTTGTATAGGGCACATGTGAAGGTGGGGGGTTAGTAGTACATGAACATGTGTGTGTATATGAATAGGTATCAATGTGTGATTGATAACCTGTGCTCTCAGTTTAGATACCTATGTGTGAGTATCAACAAATCAGTGGGAGAGTGTATTCAAATCAGTGTGTGAGTGTGTGAGTAATACATAGGGATCAATGTGTTCAATTCTCAGATTAACAGTGGGTAAATCTCAGGAAAAGAAAACAGTGCATAGATGTGTCCTGTGAGTTTGTGTGTGAACATGAATTTGTGCATCTCAGGTTTCAGTGCAGGGTGTATGCGTAAAACAGTGTATACACATAGTGTCATTCTCAGGTTTCATGTATACCTCTCGGTTAACATTTGCATAGAGAAATCTCAGTTAACAATGTTTAACTCCAAATCAAATCCAACCTATTTCAACTCAGTTTGCATATTCATTTCAGGTTCATTCAAGGACCAATTTCTCAGTTTTGACAGGTTAGAACCCCAATGCCAAAATCGAAGGCCTATTCTCAGGTTTGTGCATAAAGTGCATGAGTGACAGGCTTGTGGGTTTCCAGTTTGTGTGTACAGGTGTGTGTGTGTGTGTGGTAGCCTGCAGTGGTGTGTGTGAGACATGTGAATCATTGTGTGCAAGGGTGTGTCCCGTGTGTTCTCAGTAATCCAACAGTATGCAATGTGTGTGTGTATAATTCCTCAGGAAAATTCAGTGTATGTACAGTGAATAATTTTTCAGAAAATCAGTGTACAAAACAGTGTTGGAAAATCTCAGGTTAATACATATATACCTACAATTTCAGTTTAAAAGTGCATATTCATTCTCAGCTTACATATAGGAAATGAATCCTCAGTTTTCAGGAATTACCCAACAGTTTAACATTACATACAATCTAACTCAGATTTCAGCCAAACCTAATCTCAGGTGTTGCAATTGAGAAATCTCAGTACAATGTGAATAAAAATCCAATTTCCCAAATCTACACATCTATCAATGAATATATAACATGTACAATATGTATTTAACAATCTAATTTCAGTTAAAAACACATAAAACCCTAAATTCGAATTTACTGTATAAGCCCGACCTTTCAACACCCATTGAGTGAAACCCTACACAACTCAACCCTCATGCAAATCAGATTAACAACACATCATACAGTATGTAATCAACCAAATAAACTCATATTTAACATTTTAAAATCAATCAAACCTATTAAACCAGTTTTTGAAACACTATGCCAAAACAGTATGAACAACCTTCAAATTCGAAATGAAAAACCCAAATAAATCAGTAAATAAAGTGTGCAGACATGTGTACACATAATATGTGTCATGGGGAGGGTGTTCGTGTCCAACAAAGTAGACACGAACGTGTCCAAAATAGTATTTACGAAGTATCAGAAAAATAGGCAAGGTATTTCTCGTGCACGCGTGTCGTAGCTTCGTGCATACGACACAAGACACACGAGTCCCTATGCTCGTGTCCCAGTGTTCGCCCAACATAGGGCAACACATTCGTGTCCATGACATGTCATCACGACGTGTCCACGAAGGACACGAAGCCCGTGTCAGAAGCCGCTGTTCGCGCAGAATAGTGTAGTGTCAAAACAGTGCACGTGTCCGTGCTCTCTCGACACGGCACGAGAAGGTTCCAAACTAGAGGGATGTCGTGTCAGACACTAGATCCACCTCTGTGTCAAAGGAAATGTGTCCAAGTGGTCTACACAGGGAGAATTTGGGCTCGGGTAGCAGGGCATGTGCACGGGGATTGTACGCGTGTATGCGTGTCCAATTCTGACATGAAAACAACACAATCTCCAACTCAGTCTTCACAAACATTATTATACACATATAGATCTAGGGATTCATGCAATTGGTTCAACAAAAATCAAAAATAAATTCCTAAGTGACATTTTAACAAACACCTACACATACACTATGATACGTGTCCGATACGGACACCAAACAAACACAAAATCCACCCAAATTCTAGGGACAGCTAGGGGACACCTAGATCTAGCCTAATATGCAAAAAAAAATAGAATATTAGAATAATTTGAGGGGTTTTACCTATAGGTGCAAATAGCAAGAAAAAGCTTCAAATGGGGGGGTGTTCTTCTTGATAGCCAAGTGCTCCAAATTGATCCCAAACTGAAATAGCTCTCCACCAATAGTCCATAATCATCATTTAGAACCCAATGCAAAAGACTAGGATGAAAAAAGAGGATAAATAAATATATTAAGAATTTTGAAGAAGGGATAAACCTTAGTTTTTGCCAATGGAGAAATGATACAAAAGAGGCAAGATCAATAGGAAGAGAAATTTTATAGGGTTGGGAATCCCTAGGTGGCTGGAAGGATAAAATTATGGTTAGGGTTACACTAGTGGGCTATGGGCCAAGTTTTATAAGTCATGGAACCAATTTCTAAGTCTCAAGCCTATGGACCAAATCACCAATCCTCATATTTCAAACTTGATCCTAAGTGACCTAACTTGGGTTGACTTAAGTTAGACTAGGGTCGCACCATGCTAATCAAGTCACCATAGCTAGGGTCAATCATCTAGGTTAGTCTCTAAGTCGCAACTAGTAAAAGTCAAAATCAACAATCATCAATCCAATAAATAAATTAATAATTCTTATAAGTCAAAATGACCAAATTACCCCTAGGCTAAAAATGATAAACGAATATCCTAATCACATGGTTAGGCTCTAGGTCTGGCAGTATCTAGGATTTCACTAGCTGCACATCAAAATCACAAGTCATGATTTTTAAATAGTTTTAAAATGATTAAAAATCACCAAAAATCATATTATTATTTAAATATCATAATTAAATAATTAAAATCACAAAATTTCAAAATTATCCTCATTTAGAAAATTGGGTGTTACAATTACCATTCATTGATGGTCAAATCTATCCTTTAGATATGTCCACAAATTCAATGGATTATCCTCACATAGATATTTTGTCTTTAGATCATCATGGATATGATGTCGTCGAAAAATTAAAGCCTTGGCCTTGGCTTCAAATATTATTTGTTTTTTTTCTTAATAGTACCATCAAGCTTGTTGGATTACAATTACAACTTTGCATCCAATTGCCATGATAAATAATTGTCTCTGCTCACATCAAGAGATTTAAATTCAAGCTTGCAAGACTCGACCTCTATATGGCAGAAAATAATAATATTAGATGTAAATTAATTAAATAATAAAATTGATAAGCCCTTTCAAGATTACAAAACTTCACATATACAATAATGTAGTATACGCTATAAAAGAATATTATGTCTCATGTGTATCACATATACAACAATGTGATAAAACGCTATCAAAGAATATTATGTCTTATGTGTATCACATATACAACAATGTGATCATTATATAATAATATATTTTTGGTACTTTTTTTTATATAATTTGATTCACATATACAACAATGTGAAATAGTACCTTATAGAATTCAAATAAATAAAAATAACAAATTTAAATAAATTAAATTAACTAATTCTAAATAAGTGAAGAAAATTCAAGATATTCTAGATTAATTTCATACTTGAATAAAGTTAATAAGAAAATGATATAGAAATGGCATTTATACATCTTAAATAGATTATCATAAATTTTCTATTTTGAATGAAATTGTGAACATGATCAAGACAAATTTAGATTTAAAACTAAAAGAGAAAGTACATCTAGAAAACTTACATTCTAACTGATGTATAAACACATAAATCAAGCATGTTTTTAATTTTACTAAAACTTGCATGTATCTAAGTATACAAGATTAGACTTACATCTTCAATATAAGTAATTTCTAACTTTTTTTCTTATGAGAACGCTTTCTCCCTTATATAAAATATTTCTCCATTCTTCTATTTCCTAGAGCTTCGTGCTGATAATGTAGTATAAAGTAAAAAGATGGAGATAGAAAAATGGATGAGATTGTTTCATCATTCGCTTATCCCAATCAACTTGAGAAGAGCCCCTTATATAGGCTTACAATGTTGGTTAACATCATGAAGACAATTAAGAGAAGAAATGTCAAAAGACATAGGTTATGGATAACCAAAAGTAATAGGTCATGGATAACCAAAAGGCCTCGGTTATGTAGACCAAATAATAATATGAATTATCCATATCTACAATATATATATATATATATATATATATATATATATATATATATATATATATATATATATATATATGTGTGTGTGTGTGTGTGTGTGTGTGTGTGTGTGTGTGTGTGTGTGTGTGTTGTACTTGTTATGGACCATTATGTATCATAGATAGCGTACTACCGCGGATGTTGTAGCATAGGCTGGACTCGGGCACGTACTCATATCCTAAAATTGGGAGTGGATTCTAACACTAGCATTTTAGGAATCCATGGTGGAGAGCGGCCTATTAGTGCTCTATGATAATGACTAACTTAGTACGTTAAAGTTGCATTCTTTCGACTCGACCATCCCTATAACGCTAGGCTTAATTTATCATCTAGCTCATCTGTGTGAGCTCCGTAATACTATGCTTGAGCACCTCAAAACCTATCGTGAAAGCCGACTAGTCCAACCAGGGATGGGTCTAGGGCTCCGTTGTGAAATCCTCCCAAGCAAGTTGTCTCAAAGAGATGAAATATGCAAGTAAATAGCATCTTGGAATTGTACTGACTGCTGCAAACACTATGTGACCCTCGAATGCCGACTAATAGAGGAGTAGACCTAGAGGTCTGTATCACAAAATAAGCATATATGATCATATACCGTAATATGTACTCCTTCGAATACCACAAGTGGTGGTCATCCATATCTTATTGTCTGTTAGAGATAAAGAGAGAGGCCTTTGAGAAAGTATTAGTCTCTCCCTTGCCAGGTATGAAAGCCTGTTGCGTGTGCTGCTCATAGAATTGATATACTCATCCTATATTATATCATCATTCGATAAGTTTACTATGGGTATCTACTCATCGTGCGTCTAATATATTCGTGAATCTACTTAAATATTTTCTAAGGAATATTGAAATAAAAAATAGAAGTACTTTGATTGTGCAATACTTAAGTAGCTCTAGGACTCCATGTCGACGATAAGCTTTGGGTCTTTATTGTGGATGACTAGAAAGGCGATCATCATAGTAGCATCTTGTCCCTTTTGCACCTGAAATTAAAAATATTAATTATTATCTAATGCAAACACATATATCCTAAATTGATGCATTCCTAAACTTTGAATATTATATGACACCCTAGAACTAAATAACCCTCTATTCTAACAAAACAATATGACTTTTTTTCTTTTTCTTTTATTTTTGAAAGAAACAAAACAATATGAACTTGATCCTAAAATAACACACAATTCGCATCCATGAAAATTCCGTCAATTTAAGAAAAAAATAGTTCAACCGAACCCAAATACAAACATAACATTACAAATTAAGTAAGATCCATTCCAAAAAGAGAATTATTATATGTTAGTAATTAGTAAGAGTAAACACCATTAAAATAACACTTATGGGGCTCTATACAAAATCTCGGACCATCTTTCTTTGCCGTTGATAGAAGTTGAATCAACGATAAAAAGAAAAGGGGTAAAAAAAGGAAAAATAAAGGAAAACACTAATCCATGTCCAAACACATCTCCATCTCAAACCTCCATACGTAATTCAGCCCCACCAGCAGCTCAGCCACCGCGGCCTCCACCTTCTCCCTGTTGGCGAAGTACAGCGTCTGCAGCAGCAGCACGTTCGTCCTCGGCGCCGCCGCCGCGCTCTTCCGCTCGAAGCTCCTCTCCCCCTGCCACCGTATGGTGCTCTGCGCCACCGGCAGCAGCCACACCACTATCCTGCCCATCGCGGCCTTCCACTCAGCCGCCAGCCGCACGTCCCTCGCCACTCCCCACCCCACCCCCTTCAGCCTGGCCCTCAGCTGCCCCCTTAGGCTCGTGGGCAGCATCCCGTATAGGTCGTCCCTCGCCTCTGGCCCCACAGCCCTCGGCGTCCGAATCATCTTCTCGATCACCACGATCACGTTCGCGTAGTGCAGGGCCAGCGCGTACGACCCGAGGGTCGTCGCGGGTGGGGTTGTCATCACCGAGCTCGACTCGAAGAGCCCACACTGGTCCGTAGGCGACATCGCACGCGGTGAGACTGTGTCGGAGGATGGATACACCACGGCCGATACCGACATGCTCCTCGGAAGGGACGCAGCGGCCGGATGCGTCTCCTGCCCGACGCCGAACACGCTCTTGATTCTCGCCAGCATAGTGCACGTGGATCTTGCGAGTAGCGATATTGCGACGTCGAAACTGCAGCCCCAGAGCGATGTCTGTCGCAAGTACTTCACCTCCTGTCTCTGCCAGAAGATCTTCTGCTGCATGTCGGAGATCGTTGCAAGCTTGCTGTTGTTTAGATTATGGCTCGAGTGCACCAGCTTCTTTAGAACGGTCTCTGCGTCCGACAAATCGTCCAACTCTTTATAGAGAGCAGCCGTCGAAGCGATGTACCGGTCCATCTTCTTCGCCTTTGCGTCCATCTCCTTCCAGGTCATCACCCACCGGTTCGCGTCACGTCCGGTGTCGGTAAATTCTTTGAGGATCCGGTCAAACTGGCGGAGCTCCGGATCGTTGCAGCGCCTGCTCAGCATGGAAGTAGACTCCGCGACGAGCCGTAGCGTCCCTGTGAGCTCCGCGCAGGCGAGGCTTAGGAGGAAGGAGTCGTCGTCGGACACTATCTTGCGGACGCCTTCTAGCACGATCGTCTCGTGGCGCAGGCGGGAGATCTGGGCGTCGGATAACGTCCGCCAAAGGTGGACGAGCTTGGACATGAGACTGGAGACCTCAAAGGCAAGGATTTCCACGCTGGGCTTGCGGCGAGCGCCGATTGCTTCGGGGCTCATGGTGTACTTGACGGAGTCGATGATTGCAGACTTCACTTTATTCAGCCATGAATCTGGAGCCATGGGGATGGATGTCTGAAGAAGAGAAAGAACAGCTAGGAAATGGAGGAGTATATGTGATGCACTGGCCTGGAGAATGATTAGTGATGGGGTTGCAGGGATAAGAGGAATAAACAAAGAGAGTGGAGGGGTTAGGTGCTCGTGGGGTGTCTTGGCTGTATAGATAAAACAAGGGGAGCAGGAGGGACTAGAGAGGTCCCGGGAGTTTGGGGGAAGAACTATTGAAGAAGAAGAATAAGAAGAAGAAGAAGAGAGGTTTAATTTGCTTTGCCTTGCTGCAGCATTTCTAAGCTACTTATGAATGGATTATTCCAAGTTGGGGTGGATGTTTATGTACAGAAACATGCACTCTTGACTTGTATATAATATGGAAAATGATTTATCTACCTCCAAAATTTTATCCCTCAATGTTTCCTCTTCCCCCAATCACCCTCTCCTATTTGCTTGGGTCAATAAGGAAGTGCCACGTAACTGAGAGACATGGAGGATGAGTTTTTGGAGGTACATATAACATTACTCATATAATATATATTCACTCCATCCATTCCATCCTCTCTCTATTAATTAATTAATTAATTATTTATTTATTTATTTTTATTTGAAGTATTTTGATGGAGTCCAATTAAAATTTCAGATTAGACTGGCTATTAGGGTGTTCATATCCTACACATAAGATTTATGATTCGTAAGATAGGTGATAGGTATCCTCAATTCCCTTTGAATTATCTGAACTTCCTGTTGAATTATTGTACTATACTGGACGTATATAAAATATAGATTCTAATCTTAGATATATTGGGCTAATTAGTGTTTTGATCATGAGTTTTATACCAGTTTAGAATTTAAATGATGAGATGTCCAATTGAAAAAAAAAAAATTAGATCTTGTATTTTTTATTTTTTGTTTACTTTTTTTCATTATACTCCCAACATGAATCTAAGGACAAAAAATAACACATGGTACAAATGAGGGTTTAAGGGGGAAAAAACTAAAAATAAAAATTCAGGATATAAACATTTCAATTGGATATCTGAAAGCTTAAACTCCAGTCTGATATAAAATCTAGGATCTAAACGGTTATTAGCCATTTATATCTGATATAGAGCTTCAATGGACAGTTGTCAAGTACTCCAGTAACGACATTCACTGTAATCCGTATGAAAAATTCTATTTATCCCTCCAAACAATTCCTCCAAAGTATGTCTTCTTATGTGGTAGCTTACGTGTTATCTAACATAGCAACTAACATGGTAGCTGGCAAGGCAATTTTTAAAATTAAAATTAAAATTAAATTAAAATTAAAATTAAAATTAAAATTAAAATAAAAATTAAAGTTAAAATTAAAATTAAAATTAAAATTAAAATTAAACGTTAAAAATTAAAACTAACATTAATGTTAACATTAACATTTAAAATTAAACTTAAATTTAAAATTGAAATTAAAATTAAAATTAAAATCAAAATCAAAATCAAAATCAATTTTAAAAAATGGGCTAATTAATTTTGTTGGTTAGAATTTACCATGTCAGTTGACATGTCAGATGTCATGTCAGCTGCCACGTAAGAATAAATAGTTTGGAGGGACATTTTGGACGTACAAATAGCATTACTCAATTCGTATATGTGACAAAAAGCTATGGATATATATTTTCTGAATTTCCTGGAGGACGATATATGAAATAAGAATCCTTTTTAATATATATTTTCTGAAATTTTGAGTTCCCCCACTTTTTTTATAATTCAAGGTGCACCCCATCGATTTACCATAATGTATAAAATCCTCCACTTTTAACGAAAATCGTCAATAACCTAACAGTCGACTCCTTTGACCCCCTTTTAAGTCGGGTGCACCTTGAATTATGATCAAAATTTCTCAAATAAGTGGGATGCACTTTGAATTATGGTAAAATAAATGTGGTGCAACTTAATTTTTATTTATTTATATGTAAGTTATAGGAGTTGGCTGTTAGTAGTCAATTGTTTTCGTTAAAAGTAGAAGGTCTCATGTATTATAGTAATTTGATAGAATACACATTAAATTATGATAAAATAAATGAGGGACAACACAAAAATTTCCAAGCAAATAAATGTGGTAGTATTTCTGGATCTATTTTATCTTTTATATATGTAAGATACATTTCCACACTTATCTGAGAACTGGAAGTCTCGGTTCAGATGCACTGATGAATGTGAGCTTCCCTATTTTAAAGGTGGATGAACGCAAAGAAGAGATGATTTAGACAACCTATATATTTGGAAAATGCTAAGTTTACTATCAAAAATTTACAACTTTCTTACAACCCACGTCCACATGCTGCTAACATGGTTCCATCCAGTCCCACTTGTTATTCCCGAAACAGATCTTAGATGAAAATTTCGATCTCTTAGTGAGACACAGAGATGAATACTCGTTGTCTTTGTGAGATACGAGGTTGATTACTCGGTCTCTTTGTGAGAACCAGAGTTGATAAAGACAACTTTGCTGGGGTGATGAAGATCACCATTGCTCAAAGCAAGATTTGTCCTACTGTGATCTGCTCCCAAGAACCAACAAGTTCGAAAGAACTTCTGGAATGCTCGCTGTCACATCCTTTCAAAAACTCGCTGAACTCCACTGGACTCCAATGGCAGCGGCGGCGCAACTCTCTTCGTTTTTTAATATTTGAGTCTTCTCAATGAAGGCACGAAGAGAGAATTTATAGAGTTGGGCTTCGGGGCCGAAGCCCTAATCTCTAATGCTGGCTGTAACTGATTGCAAAAAGATAAGAGCGAATAATGGAATGATTTGAATGAATTAAATTCAAATCCCATAAAAGATAGATTTGAATAATTGACTCAATCTTTCCAAAACCGTTCAAATCATCCAATCAGCCACTTCATGCGCCACCTGCGCCCCTGTGCCCACTAAGCCCATCAGCCTGTGCGCCTGTACGCAGCTGAGCAGCAGCACAGACTTGCAGCAGCACAGCAGTGTAGCAACGCAGTAGCGCATACGCAAAGCGCCGCAGCAGCGCCTCCACGCATGCGTGTATCAGCGCATGTGTGCATAGCTGCGCTTAGCCCTACGCATGCTCCTGCGCTTGCTCTTGCTCCTGCGCCTGCACATGCAACTCGCGCATAAGACGATCACATGAGCGCATCAATAGCGCACAATATGCCATGTGCCGATGCTGACATGCTATGTGCAAAGTACGGCAACAAAGCGCCACTTTGGGCCCTTGAGCCCAAACTCGAGTCCGACACCCAGTCGCAAAGCTCCTTTGGGGCTTAGCTCCATAGGAAAATAATTCCATGCGCATGAAAAAAGTATGAATACTTCTTTGTAGAGTTAGCCTTCTTTTTACTAGAAAACACACCCCCACATGGCACCCACATGGCACCCATGTGCCTCTCTACAGCTTATGTGATTCTCTCAACACAAGAAAAGCTTTATATAGAGATACAATCCATTTAGCCTAAGCAATGTAGGACTATTTTTCTAGTCTCTAAGGCGAAACACCAACAATCTCCCACATATCTCTATATATCACTACACCAAATTGCCCAAATTCTAACAATCCTTTTTTTAATTTCTAACAGTAGTAACCCGTTATAAATTACCAACCATGTTAGGTCGTTAGAAAGCTCTACAGTCTGTTAGAATATATATATATATCTATATATATATATAATTTTTTTATACATTAATAATGGTGAGAAGTTACATAAAAATTTTTTTGTGAGAAGTCCAGCCGACCCCAATAGTTTTTAGCCAAAAAATTTGGCGCCCATTTTCCCTAATTTTGTCACTCCCCAGAACCAGAATACTTGAGAGCGGGGGAATGACTCAGCCAGCTACGTATTACGGGTAGATGAATACCGTATAATACGATCAATGCTGTCTAAAAGACAAGGGGGTGCATACTACATGAAAGTCTCGCTATGGTCACTTCACATCTATTGTCTCAATCATTCAAACAAGAAGCAATAACAGAGAACATTTAAGATAAGAGCAATGCTACAGTTACAATCAAATATTTACAACCTTCTTACAACCACTCACCCATTTTCTGACATGTGGGCCAGGTGGTGGCCTGGCCCACATGTCAGTAAATAGGTGTAAGTTGTAAGAAGGTTGTAAAAGTTTGGTTGTAAACCAAACATTTCCCTTAAGATAAAGCAATAAGGCGTCCCAAACGCTTGGTCAAAATGTTCTTGAGATCTGGCTTTACAAAACATAGCCAGATAATATCGCAACATATACACAATTGTTATCAGCTGCAGTCTGACTTAATTATAATTATGTAAAAGTAAGTGCAAGACTATCCGACTAACATGTCGGTGCCAAGCGGCAAAATATAAAGTAATTAACAAAATGAGCGGGGAAGTAAGAAAACCCACTCGAGTCCTCCTGCGATCATTCCTCTAGTATTGACCATCTTGGAGGTAGAAGTAAGCAGTCCTCGGGGACCGGCTCTAAATCTGGCCATGCAAAACCAGAGAGGTTAGACCTCTAATAGCAAGTACCGCAAGGAAGCACGATATGAGGAATTAAACCAGTAAATAAGAGAATATAATAATAGATCTCTGCTTGCTACTGGAATTCACGTAACATCATGACACTTCGAACCAACCTCCCAACTAAACAAGGACAGAAGTTGGCCCGTCATGTTGTCACGACCCGCACCCGCTAAAAGGGCACGTGACACGACAACGCCCAGCCCTCACCGTAAAAACGGCGTAGAACGCTGTAGATTTTCTAGTCTGACAATAGTTTATATATATAACAAAACCTGTCGAGAATATGGTCAACTCCGAACGGAGGACAAGCAATGAATATATATAAGTACTCAATCACAACTCTAAGATAACAAAGTAAAGACTGAAAGATAAAGACAACAAGACGATAAAAAAATAATAACCTGTCGAGTCCAACACAAGAATATATACAAGTCCAAGTCTCTAATACAATCCATAGTAATAACAGTCTCAAAAGTGGCTGGAGACAAAGTCCAGTGCAAAAGACCTACTCTAACTAGGCAATAGGTAAGGTCTCGCCAGACGGAGCTAAGCCCTGCTAGACCAAAGTTTCTAGGTCTAGGCCCACTACATCATCCGGACCATAGTAGGTACAGTAATCTCCCTCATCTGCATCTGTAATATTTTCAACATATCCTGTCAGGATGGAACGAGTACAATCTACTAACAACAGTTCACAAGATATGACAAAAGCTATAATACTGTAAATAGAGAGTATATACAAGAAAATCATGGAATGTACATGTGAGTATCATGGCAAGGTAAGCTGTAAAAATAGAGCTAGAACAAGGCAAGTAAACTGATCATAGCATGTACAAGAAATCAAGAATCATATATCTAGGTGTGTGAATATTAGCTACAACATGTGGTCGGCTTGGGTCTTGCACAAGGTCTACTGGCCTGGTTAATCATACGTGAAGTGTACGATTAACACTCACAAGGTCTACAAGAGTAACAAGATGGATAATGACCACACATCTACACTAGTACTCCCCCGTCCCCGATTGGTAGAGTGGATCCAAGCAAGACACGTTATGATACGGGATTCTACGAGAAGGGAGCAAGTCTCCTCGAGAATCGATGTCCATATACTGCACAAGAACTATAAAGGGGCTTGCACAAGATATACCAAGGTAACAAGGAATAACATCTCATGTCGGGATCCATGAATACCAATCCGTGTGACCAATGTGTCGAGAACAAGCATATCTACACTAATTACATGAATTACAATAGTTATCGTAAATTGAAAAAGTGTCAGAGAATGTACTCGTCTGTAATATGGTATGATATGTCAACTGGAGCAAATGCAGCGTCTCGAGGACCTATAGAGAACAAGACGTATCAATACTATGCTTAGGAAATAAAGTCAAGACAATTTAAATCCTATTAGGTCATTCTAGGTCAAGACACGTCAAACTAGACTGTACGAGGTTAATCTAAGTTATTTTAGGTCTAGCTAGGTCATACTGGGTCAATGCAAGTCAAACGGAATTAATCTAGGTCAATTTAAGTCAACAGTTGACTTACAGTTGACTTTTGGTCAACTGGTCAACTCTGGTCAACCATGGTCAACTCTGTCAACCCTAGGTCAACTCTAGGTCAATGGTGACTAACAGTTGACTTTTGGTCAACTGTGCAAGTCTAATGGAATTTGGGACTAAATTGGGTAAAGTGTTGACCCATAGTTGACTTTAGGTCTAAAAAGTCAACCGTGGTCAACCGAGGTCAAGACTAGGTCTAGACGGCTATTTCTACCCATTACCAACCTCTACAACCCATATCCAAGTCCATCTTGGACTTCGAAACTCATTTCTTGGCCGTAGGCCAATTACCTAATTTATCCTTTATAAAGGTAAATTTCTAGCTTAGGTGGAAACCTAGTTAGCCTACCTACGCTTGATATTTTGACCCGATCTCCCCAGGGTAGTAAGATACTATCCTATAGATATATTACCTACCAAAATACCTAAGTAAAGTGGACGTCTAGTCCATGATACGGCCCATTGCCGATATCTTAAATATTTCAAGATACGCAATGGTACGACGCGATACCGGCGCCCTACGACCCCGATTTTCACTCGGGAGCCTACCCGCAAAATCTAATTCATATAATCTTGGTTTACGCCAAGTTTCATTGCGTTCCGATACTCCAGGCTCAAATTCACTCTCTAACTTGATTTCTCTAAAATCCTTCTAGCTCCTATTCTAATTCTTCTTCTAATTTCCTCTTCTAACTTCTTCTTCCCTTTCTAATTTTTCCCCTCCTTACTAACTTCTATTCTCCTATTCTATTCTCTTCTAATCCTCTTCTCATTCTTTTCCTAACTTCTTCTATTATTCCCTTCTACTTCTCTTCTCATTCTTCTAACTTTCTCCTTTTCTCCTAACCTTTCTTCTTCTAATTCTTCCTAAACTTCTTCTAACTTTCTCTTCTATTTCTAACTCTCATCTAACTCTATAACTACCTATCTATACATGTATATAAACACACACATATATATATATACATATATATATATATATATATATATATATATATATATATATATATATATATATATATATATATATATATATATATATACGTGGGGGGTAAAAGGGGGCTTAAAGGGGGCCAAAATGGGGGGTTTTAGGGGGGGACTGCACTGGCAGCTGCTGCTGCCACTGCAGCTCCTGCTGCTGTTCATAGCAGCATGCAGCTGCTGCTACTGTTGGTTCCCTTCTTCTTCTTCTCTAGTTCGTCATCTCTACTCCCTATATATATCTATCTATATATATATCTATATATATATATATATATATATATCTCTATCTATATATATATACTTACACATATATATATATAATCCATTATCCATCCAACTCCACAAACACACACACTCCTCTATATATACATATACAAACACACACACACACACACATCTCCATATACATATATACACACACATATAGATATATATAAACACACACACACATATCCTTATATCTATATATATATATATATATATATATATATATATATATATATATATATATATATATATATATATATATATATATATATATATTTTTTTTTTTTTTTTTTTTTTTTTTTTTTTGGGGGGGGGCCCGGGGGGGGGGGGGTCCGGGGGTGGGGGATAACCCGGGGGGAGGGGGGGGGCCAGGGGGGGTGGGGCGGCTTTGGCCGCGGCCTCGGGTTGGGGGCCCCCTTGCCGGACACCCCACCCCCCCTGGCCCCCCCCCTCCCCCCGGGTTATCCCCCACCCCCGGACCCCCCCCCCGGGCCCCCCCCCCAAAAAAAAAAAAAAAAAAAAAAATATATATATATATATATATATATATATATATATATATATATATATATATATATATATTTTTTTTTTTTTTTTTTTTTTTTGGGGGGGGGGCCCGGGGGGGGGGGGGGTCCGGGGGTAGGGGATAACCCGGGGGGAGGGGGGGGGGCCAGGGGGGGTGGGGTGTCCGGCAAGGGGGCCCCCAACCCGAGGCCGCGGCCAAAGCCGCCCAGCCACCTCGGGTGGGGAAGGGAGGGCTCGAACCTAGCCCACCGCTAGGGGAGCCAACCCTCCTAACCACTAGAGCTAGGCCCGCCGGACATATATATATATATATATATATATATATATATATATATATATATATATATATATATATATATATATATATACACACACATATATACATATCTATGAACACACACACACTCTCACACACTCACACAAGCTCACTCACACTCTCACACCACTCTCATGACACAAACACCACCACCACCACTCTCATCCTCTACATACACAAATACATATTAATACCTATAATTATATATATATATATATATATATATATATATATATATATATATATATATATATATATATATATATATATATATATATATATACATATATATATCTACATACCACTCAAACACACACACCACCCTCTCATACTCTCTCACACACACTCACACAAGCACACACACATCCCTACCACACTCACACACCACCACCATTCCTCATGCCACCAAATACATATATATAAATATATACACATATAAATATATACACATATAAATATCTATAATCCTTCTAATTAAGAAAACCCCCAAAATCCTAAAACTATATTTCTAGGTAAACCTACAAATTCTAGGGGCAAAGTGTAGAGAATTCTCTTCTCTACAACTAATGTGAAGGAATTAAAAGCAAAGAGCAATAAATGGGGGAATTAAAGGCTTACCTAAATTAGGTTTGCTTGAAGGAAGAAGAGGCTTGAGAAAGAAATGGATTTTGAGAGAGAGAGAGAGAGTTTGCTTAGAGGAGAAGAAAGGGGGGGGGGATTATACATGGCCGGCCAAGGCTTTGGGGTTATTGGGTTTGGGTAGGATCCAATAACCCTCCACCCATTAGACTTGGTTCAAGTTGGGTTCGGTTTGTTTCGGTTTGGTTCGGTTTAACCCTAACTAACTAAATTAGCCTTTATAATGACTAATTAAGCCATAGAAGTTGGGTTAATGATTTTTAGCCTAATTATTATGGTATGTGGGCCAAGCCCAGCTAGTATGTGGGTCCCACTAGGGTCTAGGCTACCCGGGTCTCCAATTTGAGTCCGAATTGGATAAAATCCAAATCAACCCAAATAAATCCCAAAAAATCACATAAAATCAAATAAAATTCCTAAAAATTATAAAACTTGAAAAATGATGAAAATACCCCTAATTCGAAAATTGGGGGTGACAAA
Source organism: Iris pallida (assembly GCA_029216955.1). Lineage (NCBI taxonomy): Eukaryota > Viridiplantae > Streptophyta > Magnoliopsida > Asparagales > Iridaceae > Iris > Iris pallida. The sequence goes on along the minus strand of JANAVB010040419.1, from coordinate 18,103,053 downwards.
TCTACCCTCCTTAAAAAATTTCGTCCTCGAAATTCAACGGTCGTACTCTTCTCTATGTCAAGTACCCAACAATCAAGGTCTACTAAATTTTTATCCTAAGTTATATAACATGTAACCCAGGAAATCAGAACACATGCATGGTTTTAAATCTCTACAATATCATGTTATTGCAGTCTTCATTGGGGTTTTCTATTTAATCTAGCATGATCATCACATATGCAAACTAAAGGTACTAAGAAAGCAATAATCAATCAATGGGCGGAAAGAACAGGTAAAAGAAAGAGCAAGACCCTACCTCCTAGTCCAATGCGTGAAGGATCCTCAAATGTCATCGTAAAAGCCCTGTCCTGGCGGGGTATATCCCGCTGCTGGTGGAGGGCGTAATGCGGTGCCAAAGGTGGCCTACCCTGTGCTCCTTGAGCTGCTACCGCTCCACGGGCTACCCTACGAGGGTTCGCAGGACAATCTCTCAACTGATGTCCAGCCTCCCCGCAGTAGAGGCACAAATCCAGCCTCTTCCAGCAAACCTTCCAAATGTGACCAGGTCTCCTGCAGAAGTGGCAAGGAGCCCCATGCTGAGCCTGCCTCGGCTGAGTATGCTGCACCTGCTGAACCGGTGCTCTGGTCTGATGCTGGAAAGTCTGATGCTGAAGCTGAGGGCGCTTAGCAGCCCCCACGCTGCTAGAAGCCCCCGAAAAAAGATCACGCTCCCTCTTGGGCTTCAAGCCCCACTCCCGCTCAACCATGCGGGCCTCTGCGTAGATCTGGGTATAAGTCTCATAGAAGGAGGGAATGAGGATCTTGATATCCCAAGTCAGCCCCTCCCTGAAACGGCTCGCCCTGATCTCCGGGTCTCGAACCATGTACTCTGCGTATCGGCTCAGACGGCCGAACTCCGCTGCGTACTCCTCCACAGATAGACTGTCCTGCTGCAGATCCTGGAACTGTCGTACCAGGTCAATCTTGTCCGTGGAGAAAAAGAACTTCTCCTTGAAGAGGAGCTTGAACTCTGCCCATGTATGGCCCTCTCCAGCTAGGGCTGGCTCGTTTCTGAACCAAGTGCGTGCAATGTCTAGCAACTGCAAACCTACCGCCTCGACCTTCAGGTCGTCTGCCAGGCGGGAGGCCCTCATCTGCCGCTCGATATCCTCGAGCCAATCATCTGCATAGACCACACCCTCGGTCCCGCTAAAGTCATGGGGCCCGAGCTTCTTGAAGTCCTGGATATCTCCGTACCTAGTACGCGTCCCCGGATGAGGAGCCCTCTGCTCCACGGCTGCAAGGGCCAACTGATGGGCATCCTCCATGCCCTGACACATCGCGTCTGTCTGCCTCTGCTGAGCCTCGGCCTGGGCTCTCTGAGTCTCCACCACCTGCTGGAGGAAAGTAAGCATCTGCCCAATATCTGTAGGCAGAAGAGGTGGAGGTGGAAGTATGTCTGTAACTGGCGGAGGAATAGCTCCCATCACCATCTGAGGAGTCCCCGACTGAGGAAGAAGAGTAGGAACGCCACCGAAAGCTCCCGTCGTGGCCCCTGGCACTGCGGGAAGAGCACCCGCAATGACCACAGGGACAGTCATCGAAAGCGCTGGAGGAGTAACCCCTAGGGCTCCTACTGATGTCTCATCCGCAGGGGAAATGACCGAAGCCTGTCCGCCAGAGGTGGCAGACCTCTCCGTCTCCCCGTGCTCCTCGCCAGGAGAGTGAGTCATAACTATCCTGGAGACAGATTGAAAAGAAGATATCAATATGGCACATGAAGGATTTTATCAAAGGAGGACGGCTAGAATGCATTAAATCAATATCAAAGACGGTAAGCAAGATAAGCAAGGAAAGATCCTACTATGATTGAGTACTCTTAGCCTATAGCCTATCCTAGATACGTACCGCAGGCTCGTAATAGCACTCTAAGTCGAGCGCCACTACGACATCGCACTAATTGTGACTTCAGGACCAGCGTGGGCCACCACTAAAATGTGTCACGACCCGCACACGCTAAAAGGGCACGTGACGCGACAACGCCCAGCCCTCACCATAAAAAAGGCGTGGAACGCTGTAGATTTTCTAGTCTGACAACAGTTTATATATATAACAAAACCTGTCGAGAATATGGTCAACTCCGAACGGAGGACAAGCAATGAATATATATAAGTACTAAATCACAACTCTAAGATAACAAAGTAAAGACTGAAAGATAAAGACAACAAGACGATAATAAAATAATAACCTGTCGAGTCCAACACAAGAATATATACAAGTCCAAGTCTCTAATACAATCCATAGTAATAACAGT